>JXSR01S025365.1:3051-14229 GCA_000969725.1 Ophiothrix spiculata
TTTGGTGTCATTTTGTTTGTTAGAAGATCCTCTTTCCAATAAAGTTAATTTCATGAACTTTGAATGAATTTTAGATATTTATGGTTGTGCCTAGCCCTAGCCTTGCGTAACACAATTGCGTGTGCATTTTACGCAAGTGCCCAACGTTTTCCAGGCACGCGCGATATCGCGGCACTGTGGATTACTGATTGGAAACGATATTGCGTACTTCCCGGTGTCCCGTTCTTGTCACAACTTATGGATACGTGGTGGCTGCGTTCAGAAATCTTGTTTATGTCCGAAATTTATTTGTAACAATAATAACAAAAACAAACCCAATAGGAAGAGTCTATTCGCAGTACGATACTGCGGATAAGATCTGGCTGCAAGCTAATTCGCAGTATCGTACTGCGAATTAGATCAGATTGTCATCTAATCCGCAGTACCGTACTGCGAATTAGATCACTTTGTCAGCTAATTCGCAGTATCGTACTGCGGGCATGGCAGTTCACCTTTTTATTGTAGGCAAATGCCGCATATCACATATAAGAATAAGTATATTGACCAAAATTCTTCAAAACAGATGAAATATGATGATTTGGTGACTGCTAGCATGATAGAAATGTCAGTAGGCCTACTAGTACTGTATAATACCTCCATCATTTGGAAGTTTAATTTTTTTCTGAATTGAAATTGGATTTTGATTGAAATTTTATTAATAGAGACCACATAAACAGGATCATCCAGTAGCTTCCGGTAGGCCCATCTTCACCACAATATTGATGAAATTAATAAGCGTAGGCCCTACTGCAGAAAAGTTCCTGTAAGTACGTATGCGGACCTCTCGTATTTTCACCGAACTGCGGTCTGCGAATAGTAGACGAGCCGTCTCTTATCCGCAGTACGATACGGCGAATAGCCACTTCGAACCCAATAAGCCCAAAAATCAAAAGTCATGGGTGACAGGGGGTGAAAGAAAATTTCAATTTTAACACTTTATAGTATTGCTTTAATGTGAAATGCGATGGAATATGAGGGACACTGCCCCGGACAGAATCTCTGCCTCTTCTGAAAGAATGAAATCCATGATTGATTTATGTTGAAACGAAAAGCCGGCTTTCTAACACTGACTGGTTACCATATGTACATCGTAAACAATCTTGATTTTCTTAAGTAAATGACAAGGAAACGACCTAGATTTAACACAAAACATGGACAACATAAATAACTTTCATTTGACAATAATTAAAAATATTACCTTGTTCTCCCCGATAGACCGTAGACGTTTAAAAATTGTGTTAATTTCTGCTTTCGTTGGTTCAGCCATTTTCCTTTTAACTTACGATGACAAATGTTGCACAATCTTGCCTTCAAAATACGCCCAACAAAGCGGAAGTCAAATTGTGTAGAAACTGTCAGCCTGTTTTGAACAAATTGATTGTCTCCTAATTTGGGCGATAAATCACATAAATATGTTTTGTTGCCAGATAGCTGACGTTGCCTTCGCAAGATCAACCTCATCGTAGCAAGCAAATTACCCATTCACCTACATTTTCATAATCCGGAAGTGAACTCTGTTACCAGTTGAAGAGTGCGATAAAAGTGCACAGAGGTCACCAAAACATGTGTGATGATCATCTTATTTCGTGAGTAAGCTTAACATTTTTCTTAGAATTAAGGGGCAATTCATGATCCACTTTTTTCAAGGTCACCTCTATCAAAATAATTACTCTTCCCGGAGGTCAACAAAACATGTCTGATGATCATCTTATTTCGCGAGTAAGCTTAATTTATTAAGTTTGTAGTTCACAAACCCATGCAGCAACTTAAGTTAATAAAATAAACGTAATATAAATTCAAAGTTGCAGACCTCTTCTTTTTCAAGATATGCAACACGCATGTGTTGGTTCTGAATCTGAATCTGATACTGATTGAGTACTGATCAACATGCACTCCTGGTGGAGTCAAGCGATCAGGATTGGGTTTGCGCACTTTAGTTCTTTATTGTTGTTGGTTTATCATTATGTGTCCTTGTACTTGTAGCTTAAATGAGTTTGAGTCTTCAGTTGCTATAATATTAGGCGGTAGGTTGTTCCAGTCTCTGACTGTGGTGGGGAAATAACTGAATTTATGGCAGTCCTTGTTGCTGGTGATAAGTTGATAGCTGTGAGGATGAGCGTGCCGTGATCGACGATGGGCCGGCTGAAGGAGGTCCTCCACTTGTAGGGCGATTCGACCTTGACGCGCTTTATGCAGTATTGTCAATCTGTTGACAGTACGCCTGTCTCTCGTGATGGTAAATTGAGATCAGTAAGAATCTTTGTGATGCTGCTGTGACGGGAATAGTCATTCACAATAAATCTTGCTGCACGGTGTTGAACCTGCTCAATCTTCTTTATTAAAACTTGGGTGTATGGGTCCCAGACTGAGGATGAATATTCAAGAAGGGGACGTACGAGCGTGAGGTATGCATTACTTAAGAAAATAAGTTCCTTCTTATAAAACCAAGCGATCTATTTGCTGAGGAAGTAATTTCATTGACATGTTGGTTCCAGGATAAATTGTTGGTGATATCAACTCCAAGATAAGAATGACAGTCTGTTACATCAAGGGTGGATAGGCCAAGGGTGTAATCATGTGTCATGGGATTTCGCTTGTGTGTTATCCGCATGACAAAGCACTTCTTGGCATTGAAGTTCATTTGCCAATCATCCTGCCATTGCGTAAGAGTGTCAAGGTCATCTTGGAGTTTGTCTTGATCAAAGCTATTTTGGATGTTTCTATAAAGCACACAATCATCAGCAAAGAGCCTAACTTCTGAATTTAAGTTGTTTGGAAGATCGTTAATGTAAACCAAGAAGAGGAGGGGTCCAAGCACTGTACCCTGGGGAACGCCAGAAACAACTTCTGTCCAAGCCGAGTGTTCACCCCCGACAACGACCCGCTGCGTACGGTGCTTGAGGAAGTTTGAAATCCATAAATAAGTTTTATTGCGTATACCGTATCTTTCAAGTTTGAATAAGAGGCGATTGTGGGGAACAGTGTCGAATGCCTTCGAAAAATCCATGATAATCATGTCGGTTTGAGAACGATTATTTAACGAAGACACAAGATCATTAATAGTCAAGATAAGTTGAGATTCACAAGAATGATGTTTGCGAAAGCCATGCTGATTGTTTGTAATGATTGCATATTTATTGAAGTGGTTCATAATTTGAGAATGTATAAGGCCAAGTAAAAAAAAAAACTAGTTTCTCGTCCGAACTTTTTGAAAAAAGGAGGATGAGGGCAGGTTTTTTTTTTTTTTTTTTTCAAAAATGGCCGATTCAAGATGGCGGACGGTCTTTTCCAAAAGGCAGCCAACCGTACCCAAAATTTGAATTACTTTCTTCCAACATAGCAGATAATATTTTTGCTTCCAAAAGGCTATTCACATTTTCAAAAAATTATTGATGATAGGTCTAGGATTCATTGCAAAATTGTTAGTTGTATCCAAATTTTAATTTTAAAAATTGTTGATAGCTCAGTGGTCTTCAAAAATCAATGAAAAAATTGTTTCAAAAGAGTGCCAGAATTTTTATTTCAACTTGCTTCCAAATCGGATTTAGAAAAAAAAATGAAAATTTTGAAAAAAAAAATGAAAATTTTGAAAAAAAAATGAAAATTTTGAAAAAAAAAAAAAAAAAAAAAAATTGATGCGGCCGTCAAAACGCATGCGCGCGAGGACGAGAAACTAGTATATTTTTTTACTTGGCCTAATGTGCTCAAGCACTTTACTACAGATTGAGGTTAATGAAACATGCTTGTAATTGGATGCTGTGGAGCTGTCACCTTTTTTGAAGATAGGAGAAATGTTGGCAGAAAGCCATGGAGATGGTAAGAGACCAGTATCCAGCGATTTTTGGAAAATTAAAAAAAGCAGGGGCAACCTCTTCAGCTGCTAACTTCAAAATTCGTGCAGGAATTCCGTCAGGGCCTGTGGCTTTGTCAATCTTCAGGTTTTTTAATAATTTAGTGACACCATCTATAGAAACATCAAAATCAGGCATGGTGGGAATACTACTTGATGGTCTAGTAGGTAGGCTGTCCTTTTCCTGTGTAAATACACTCTTAAATTGGTTATTCAGAATTTCAGCCTTCTGGGTGTTGTCTGAGACAAGTTTACCCTTATCTTTCAACGAGGGAACCCCTATAGAATCGCATTTCAAGCTTTTGATAAAAGACCAAAAACGCTTGGGAGACTCGGTACAAACTGAGTTCACATGGGTACGATAAGATTTACGAGTTTCTTTGTGGATGTATTTTCTTTGAGTTTGGAAATTGTCAAAGGTATCTTGGCTAGGTTTTTTACGCCACTTATTATATGCTCTTTGTTTCCTTTTGTGCAGACGTCGTATGCGCCTGGAAATCCAGGGGGTCAAGTTCTTTTTAGTGACCATACGAGCAGGAACATGTACATCAATGACATCCTTGATTTTATTTCCAAACTCATTGAACAAATCTTCAACAGAACAGGATGATGTGTTTCTGTTTGTAAGATTGTTGCTGAACTCCAGGAGATCTGATTTGATGGAATTGACATCAGCTTTGTCGTAACAGAAAACTTTCCTGGGTTTAGGCTTGGCTCTAATTGGTTTGGTATTCATTGTAATTATAGGGATGCCATCATGGTCAGAAAGGCCAGGATGGACAATGGATTTAGCTACAAGAGTTGGGTTTGTGGTGAAAAATAAATCTAAAATATTGTCAAGCCTGGTTGGTTGAGTTACAACTTGGTCAAGACCAGAACAGATGTCAAGCATGTGCTTGGATAAATTAACGTATCTCGAGCCCTTGATTGATAAAGTAGGCCAGTCGATACTGGGGAGATTAAAATCCCCTCCTAAATAAATCTGACAGTTCTGATTTTTCCTGATTTGACTAAGGGAGGATCTAAGTTCGTCAAGATATTCGGTGGTGGCCCCAAACAATTGTGAGCGTTAAAAAGAGCCTATCAAAATTTGTTTGGCTCCTTGGATCTCTATTGAAGCCCAAACCACTTCACAATTGGTGTCCAAGTCGACTCTGTGTGTGGCAACAAGATCACTTTTGATAGCCACGAGGACGCCACCTTTCTCCTTGGAGGTCCTGTCTTTCCAAAAGACAGTGAAATTGGGAGGGAATAGTTAGTTGCTGTTAACTGAACTGTTGAGGTGGGTCTCGGTACCAAGAATGATATCTGGATCATTTTCTTGGATACACACATTGAGTTCAGAGGTTTTGGAGCGGATACCTTGAAAGTTCACAACCATTATTTTGATATTGTTTTTTGTTGGTTTAGAATTAATCCTGGATTTAGGTTTTTTGGTGTTAGGTTTAGGTGATGAAAAAGCCAAAGGTGAGTTAGGAAAATCACTAGATATGCTCTCAGCAGCAGGTGACTGCAAACTAGAAAAGCTGTTGGATAATTCAATATTTGAATTTGAAAAAAAGTGATGATGAAACATTTGGAACACCGCATTGGCAGCAAATCCAGGAAACATTACTTGAATTGGCTATGGTTTGGTAAATGGCAGTATTCATTTCCATGCATTCTGTATGGTACCAGCCTTGGCACTCATCACAACACACACAGCGTTGGCCCCATTTGGCGGCTTTGCCACACACATCACATGGAAATTTGGGAGTATATGGACATGACAAAATGTGGTGGACGTGACTGGTGTGAACGGAAAATGTCATGCTGATAGATCCAAGCCATTAATGGTTGTCAAAACTTTAGGTATAATTTAATAGTAGAGAGATAGTCCTCTTGGAGAGTAAGTAACACAAACATAGAACGAACTTCATAAAGACAATGTTGAGGGCTTTTGCAAAAAGTGTTGGACGTGACGAAATTGTGAACGGAAAATTGCAGAATAGATTTCAATTTTAAACCATATCTGAATTAATTCTAGGACCAGTCATATTGTCACGAATGTATAGGTTCGTTCAGTGTATAGACCTGATGGGGAAGTCCTCTTTTGGTCTATGCGCTGCGAGCACGCTTTGGGTGCAGGAGGTCCCATGTTCGAGTCCCGGCTAGGTTGTATGAAAAATTTCAGAATTTATTAAGCGCTGGTATGCTTCTTGATTATCATATTAAAGTGGGTGGGTTACGTTTGGCCCGTTACAATTTGGTGGCAGCGGTGGTCCCTAGGCCCGGGGTTTCTTAACACCTAGGCGGACCCCCCCCCCCCCATTGGATTGAGTGCCGAGATTGGAGTTGTTGATGTTGTGATTAAGACAAGAGGACATGTTTAGTGTGAGGGACGGAGTAATGTCACAAATGTATAGGTATAGGTTCGTTCAGTGTATAGACCTGATGGGGAAGTCCTCTTTTGGTCTATGCGCTGCGAGCTCGTTTTGGGTGCCAGAGGTCCCGGGTTCAAGTCCTGGCTAGGTCGTATGAAAAATTTCGGAATTTATTAAGTGCTGGTATGCTTTGTGATTATTACATTAGAGTAAGTGGGTGGGTTATGTTTGGGTGTTACAATATAATTTTGTGTGCGTATTATCATGGATTGTCTTTGCAAATGATACCATAAAATGCCACAGATATCCACCATAGGAGTGTCGGTGTATTTGAATAAAATGCTATTCAATGTGAATGGAAAATGTCACATCCAATTTTTTATTTTTACTGCTCCATATAAATTAGTCTATAGTACACTTTATTTTCACTTGGTAATAAAGTGTCACTGATTGTGTAACAGAATTCAAAAGTAACAATGGACAGACTCAATATGTGACCTGCTCTGTCGAAACCCGGACAAGGTCAGACAAATCCACTTTTCAAATTTTACTAAATTTGAAATGGTGAAAATATAAGCTTTCCAACAACGTTGGCAGGTAAAAACCGGGGCGGTTTTAACCGCCTGGTAAAAAACAGTTTAAACCTAGTTAAAACCGGGAGGTTTTTGCCACCCTTTTTGGCAAAAACTGGCAAAAACCTAAAAATGTGAAAAATAAGTAAATAAAACACTAAAAATCTGTTGCAAATGTTCACTAAAACACTGAAACACAAGAAAATATTGTCTATTATGTTTTAATACTGGAACATGTACAACACCATCAACATTTTTCATACTAGACACTTGCATGTTTGCATAACATTTGTTAAGGTTCCAAATAAAAACTTTAGTCTTTAAAATAAAAAATGAACTAATTTCACCTTTATTTCTAAAACATGTATGTGCACAAGTACAGAGCATTTATAGTTATTGTGTTGGATGCACTGAGATCATATCAACCCTTATCTTTAATATATTGTACATAAATGTGTCTTTCAACTTTATTGTAAGAAAATGCATAAATCAGAGCAGAAACATTGAATATTTTGGAACTATTGGTTCTCTCCATAAATTTCGCACAAGAAGATTCACTCCAGTAACAGTGAACGAGTACGCCAAAGTCAACATTTGCATCCGTCAGAATATAAAACTAACAAAACAATAACAAGGTAGAGCTCTTAAAGGTGTAAAAGGTATTTGAGGTGTATAAACTCCCTAAATGTCATGAAGATAAGTAAAATTCAGAGATGCAAGTTTCAGGATTTTTTGTGATTTCAGATAACTTGCAAAACCATGGACTGTCCAGTGTTCGAAATAAGGGGGGTTTACATGCAGAGATTACAAAATGAATGTAAAATTTGCTCTGTGCTAAATTTGTGCCTGTGCATGCAATGGTTTGTGCTTTTCAGCCCATTTTTGACTAAAATTGTCTCATTTGTGCATGTAACATTTATTTTCTATTTCGACCACTGGGACTGTCGATGTCACAATTTGGCATAAAACATGAACTCTGTGGGTGAATTTTACTGTAATAAAAAGCATGTTGATGGGTTTAGTTAATCAATCTTTATTCTGGATTTGGAAGCGCTTGGACAAAATTTCACAAACCAGTTAAAATCTTTTTTATAACTTATAAGTTGCAAGTATGCAACATGATCTACCTGCTAATACCAGTACCACGCACTTTGAATGTGATGGTGAAGTATAAAATGCAGAGCCTAGTAAATCTGGTTACATTATTTTATTTTTTAAGGTTTATTCTGAATGTTTGTTAATGCCTTTTGTTTTTGATACATTTATACATGGATGGAATTGATACTGAAGTATTAGTATTATTATTTCTGAGGTCAATGCTATATGAACACATGATTTGAATAATGGTCAATGAAATTTTGCTAGTTTTAGCCGGCTAAAAGCCAACCCTGCTTTCCAATGATATATGATACTCCAGGATTGCCCAATGTTTTGACTGTCAAAAAGTGACATTTAGGTTGAAAATTCCTTTGTTTTGTATTGATTTGTGACAAGTTTGTTGGGCTATATTTCCTTAAGTGTTCTGGCGATTTTGTTCGCGTTTTGTGGGAGCAAGTCACATATAGCTAATATGGCAGCTGAAATGTATTTTTGGTTGACGCCATATCGGTCAAATTTTGACCATTTTGTCTGGGCTGCCTCCTGAAGAGCAAGGACAAATAAGTTGGTTAAGGTACAGGAGGTAGGCCTAGTAGAGATGTAAGTAAAAACACAAGAGGTGACTCTGTATCACCTTCCTGTAAAAAATCCTACAGGTTTTAAGTGAAAACTCATAAAGTTGGCAATTACTTTGAAACGGGCCCTATGGTTATATAAGTTGTAGACTAGTCACTTGATTGGGCTAGCTTCAACAGTCACAGGCCTTCCAATGTAATACATCTATTGGCCCAAGGAAATTAAGGTGAACATATGTGCTTAGTTATAAGTCATGATTTCAAGAAATTGGAAAAAGGTCATACAATTTTGCCATCAAATAGGGTGCAGAAAACATTTATTGACAAGAATGAGGTAATTGATCATCTAAAAATTCTATGCTTTAAAAAGATCAATTATAAATGAAAAAAATCACTCCCTGCAAATGCAGGAAGGATCGTATTCAACAATGTGGTAAACAAAAAACAATTGCCATGGGCTAGACTAGGCTAGTCAGGGTTAATCATCCATCATCCAAGTGTACAGGCACATTTTGATGCTGTGTTTGTATTATGTCAACTACCTGTCCTGTCCAAAAAATTGTCTTTTGTGGTTCAATTTTAAGAAGCTTAATTGTATTCACTGATTTAACAACATTTAATAATTCTTTCAATACTATTTTGTTCACAGAAAGTAGGCCCCTATGTGAATTAAGACTGTACCAAATAACCAACCTATGATCTAGCATCATGTCAGGAAGTGCTCAAGTAACCTGCCTGACCTGGGTCAAAAGGGGCATCCCCAAGGAGGTCCCTGATAAGGTGAGTATCAAGACCTGCCTGACCTGGGTTAAAAGGGGCATCGCCAAGGAGGTCCCCGATAAGGTGAGTACCAAGACTTGTTTAAATTGAGTCAAATGTTGCATTGACGATGAGGACCCTGATAAGGTGAGTATCAAGACCTGTCTGACCTGGATCAAAAGGGGCATTGGCGAGGTGGCCCCTGATGAGATGAGTATCAAGACCTGTCTGACCTGGGTCAAAAGGGGCATTGTCAAGGAGGCCCTTAATAAGATGAGTATCAAGACCTGTCTGACCTGGGTCAAAAGGGGCATTGCCAAGGAGGTCCCTGATAAGATGAGTATCAAGATCTGTCTGACCTGGATCAAAAGGGGCATTGCCAAGGAGGCCCCTGATAAGATGAGTATCAAGACCTGTCTCAACTGGGTCAAAAGGGGCATTGCCAAGGAGGCCCCTGATAAGATGAGTATCAAGATTTGTCTGACCTGGATCAAAAGGGGCATTGCCAAGGAGGCCCCTGATAAGATGAGTATCAAGACCTGTCTGACCTGGATCAAAAGGGGAATTGCCAAGGAGGTCTCTGATAAGATGAGTATCAAGACCTGTCTGACCACTGGGGTCAAAAGGGGCATTGCCAAGGAGGCCCCTGATAAGATGAGTATCAAGACCTGTCTGACCTGGATCAAAAGGGGAATTGCCAAGGAGGTCTCTGATAAGATGAGTATCAAGACCTGTCTGACCTGGATCAAAAGGGGCATAGCCAAGGAGGCCCCTGATAAGATGAGTTATAAGAATTTTCTCTCAAATCTAACTAGGAAAATCATTGTGAGCATTAATTTCCTGATTCTTGTCTTTTTTTAGCCACAGACTGTAAATTAGAATCAGAAAAGAAATTATAGGTTTCTCTTTGCAGATGAATTGATCAAGTTCCTATTACATGAAGTTTTTAAGTTCTTAAAAAGGTTAGCGCAGCGGTACATGTAGTTTCCTCGCTTTGCACCGATGAGGTCCCGGTTCGATTCCGGACACGGCACTTTATTATTTTCAACAACTCACTGTACTACTCTTTATACAGGAGCGTACCGTTGTTAATTTGTGATGAATCCACAGTTGATATTTAGATTAGTGTGTCACGCACGGCACAGCCTTGTGTGTTTAAGCAGTACACATAAGTCGGCGCACTACTCATTGAGTGTCAGGCACATAATAGTACGTGCAAACGTCAAAGCAGCAAACATGGACATACTAGCACTTTGCTTCAGATTATACTAAATATATTTTGAAGATGAGTAGGCCTAAAATTGAAAACATTTAGAATTTAACTCATACGTTTTCATGAAGATTTTCGTTGTTGAGAGGTATTCAAACATGCCACGAGTTGTTCATTGTGAATCAACTACTCTGCATCTGATACGTCGGCGTATTTTTAACCAAGCTTCGTATAACGAACGAAGCGTGGTTTATGTGGGGACATCAAATGTGCTTCAGCGCTCACGTGTCGGTAAGCATAAAGTATTTTCCTTTATTGTTACCAAGCAAACGTAAACATCCATTGTTCTCACGGCACAGAGTAGGACTTCCTGTGTGTTTCAGATTGAGAAAAAATGATAGGCCCATAGGGTTTGTGTGGTATATTTCTGGAACAAGTTTCGTGCTTTCTTTATTTGTTTTGACTTTTTTGAACGTACGTATGAAATAGTAAATGTTAATGTCCGTGCATCCTTCGAATCCTTTTTTTGAAAAACATGATTGTATTCGCTATGAAAATGATTTTAGACTGTTGCGTTGCACTGCATTCTGGGACGATGTCAGATCAAATAGAAAAATTAATCACTAATTATGCATTCATGATTTGTTTTATGATTGTCTATCCATAATGCATTTCTGTTTCATTGTGTTTTGTTTTCTTCTTTACATAATTT
>JXSR01S025369.1:1977-14446 GCA_000969725.1 Ophiothrix spiculata
CCCCCCCCGGTCCCTTATATCTATACTTGACGAATTGCATATGTATGTGATCTGGATTGTATACATCCATGTAAATATGCCATAGTTGAGACACCCTCCCTTGTCCCTTTCCAAACAAGTTATCTATACCTGATAAATTGCATATATGATCTGGGTGGAATTCATCCATAAGTCCAAACAGCCCATAGATATTAATTAAAAGCACCTCTCTCCCCCTCCCCCACACACATACATAATGTGCCTACTAAGATTTGGTGTAAGGGAAGAACTAAACAAATCATGTATACCTGATGAATTGCATATGTGGTCTGGGTTGTACGCATCCATGAATCCAAACGGCCCATAGTCAATAGTAGCACCTACAATACTCATGTTGTCTGTGTTCAATACCCTAGGAAAGAAAGGAGTATCACAAAAATAGTTAAGACTGACCTTACTAAACCTTTCTAAACATTTAAAATAGGTTCCCACAAACCACAGTCCCACTGGTACAAATGTATCACCACCAGTGTTCCTGCTAAGGCTGTAAGGTGCGCAATTGGCACAGGAGCCTTGAAAATTGGTGCAATAGGTTCCTGTCAATGTGTGAAAAGATGTTTTTTCTTGCTTTATTTGGTCAATTTGCAGCCTCAGCTCGTGATTTTGGCACAAGCACCTCTCCAACTTTCTTATAATTGGTCAAATTGGCGCAAGCTAAAAACCTTAGCGGGAACACTGTTCACCAGTGTGGCCTAGTTCATAAAATTAGACCTCTCGAGCGAATGCAAAGCGTGAGGTCCATCAACTTACAACAAATCCTGCCTTGGAAATCCAAGGCAAGTAAAATGTGATATCACCCTATAGCTCGAAATTTCGAAAAGGGGTGTCTGTGATAACTAATTACCATTTACTTTTTAGTATTATTCAAATCTGAGTCAAATATAACTATCTATTACATAATGTCTCTATTTGTTAAGCTATCATTGCATATTGACTGGTCACTAATTTTTATATGAGAAACCTAGCAGGGGGTTTACAGTGTAAGTTAATGGACCTCGTGCCTATAATGGCACTCGCTTGTGAGGTCCATCTAGATGGACTAGTGATGGACCAGGGCTTTATTACCATTGCTATGGTGTGACTGGGGCTTTATCATTATAAATCATATTCCACACAACAAAGTGACAATCATTGAAAAAATCACTGACCATCCAGGATTCGAACCTGGGACCTTGGGATTACTAGCCCCACACTCTACCAACTGAGCTATACGGTCAGATGGGGAAGAGTGGATGATATTGAATCATAAGGCCTTCAGTTCTAACCCCGATCCTCTAACATCCTCTCATCCGAGAAGCTTGATTAAAGGACTTGGAAATCAATTCCGAATTCGGAATCCCAAGGTCCCAGGTTCGAATCCTGGATGGTCAGTGATTTTTTCATTGATTGTCACTTTGTTGTGTGGAATATGATTTATAGAGCGGGTTGGCGCAGCGGTAGTTACCTCGCCTTGCACCAATGAGGTCCCGGGTTCGAGTCCCGGTCCCGGCGCTTTATGTGCATTTGGTTTTCAGTCCATACTCGCTTCCGCAGGTTTTTCTCCGGGCACTCCGGTCTTCCTCCTGCATTCAAAACTGATTTAAAAACATCTTGGGATCCCTGTTAAAGATAAGCTTCCTTATAGCTTACTTGGTACCAAGTACCAAGTTGGGTTTCCTTGGCGAAAGCCTAAACAAGGTGATTTTTTTTGATAATTATTTCGCTTTATATTACTTCGACCACATGTTTAATCTTCGTTTCTGCTCATTATCACTATTGTTTGAACGAGTCTTATCATATTATTAGCTAAGTATCATGAAGGTTGGTCATTCAATTCAAAAGATATATCAATTAAAGACCTGTTGGGTGGCAACCTAGATACTAGCTCTGGTTCAGAGCTGAAAATAGACTAAAAGACTTTTATAATACTACTACCATTTCTATACTATTACTGTCTGGCTCTTCCAAATACTGGAATCTACCCTAGGATTTTGTATCAAATTTGATTTTTACTTGGGGAGGATAGAACTCTGTATAGAACAGCTGCTTTATAGAATTGTCTGAGGACCAACTGTTATTATTTTAAATTTACTAAAATCTCATTCAATGTAGACCTAGTATTTCTGGGCCTAAACCTGGTATTTCTCGAACCAATATGCATTTTGAAATTAAAATCAAGCTCCTCAGAGCTAACCTATACATCCAAGAAGTGGGATATCCAACTTTGGACTCAGGGACATCACAATCACACAGCAGCAGAACTGTCAAATCATACAAGCTCAAGAGTATTGTGTGAGTTGTGTGTGAACTTTAACCTCAGCACACAAGATGCGTAATAGTGAAAAGGTTTTCTTCAAGTGCGTATAAGAAGATCCATCGTTTTAAATTTGGGGTCCCCTTTTTCTTTTGACATCAGCATCACTCACCCATGGCAAAATCCAACACACTGCCATTTTGCTACTAATTCTGCTGTAAGTCGCACAATCTCCTTATAAAAACCAAGATTCCTTGCACCAACATCATCAGGGTTTTCTTCAAAAACCTTGAAAAAAATTTGAAGAGCATAAAGAAATCATGTAAAAAAGAATATCTAGGTTACCGTAATTAAACTAAAAGAACCATTCCATTAACAATAAAATCAAAGCATGTATTGCGCAGGACATTAACTGTACGCTTGTCTATTCAGGTGTGCAATTGTAACGATGGCACACCGTTTGACAACTAAGATGGTCCCGTGTAAGAGATTAGCAATGATTGATTGGGATTGATTAAGACCAAATCACTGTGCATTAATATATTTTGTGCATGATCTTTCATGGTTTTGGTGTAATTTTTGAGTCATTTTGTTGCTTCCTCATGGACAAAATTTGAAGACAAAATTAATTTGAAAATTCAGATAGATTGGGTTCATTGTTATGATTCAAAAATACAGACAAATTTATTTCCCCTGTCATATTGGTTTATGTGCATTAATCAGCTGATTGCTTTATACTTCACAGTTTTATAGTATAGTTGCTAGTTATTCTCAGCACCAATACAAGAAAAAAGGTTCTCTATTGTATTGATGTCAACGATATACTCACCTTTGGATAGAAATTCTTGATGACATAATCTAACATCTGATCAAGAATATCCTTCCTGCCGACACTTGGACCCTGTCTTCCTGACATCTCATCCATTGGTTTAAAGATCTCAAAAGAACCAAACCTGTCAAGAAAATATTTGTTTATTTATAACTTCATCAAGACTTCCTTCAAATTACTCTTACTTCTTTACCCTCAAGAGGAGTGAGGGGCAATCCCTATCTAAAATGACAGGGATGTGCCTGAGAGAACAAACATGCGCACAAAAAGCGGGGTCATTTGGTACACAACATGAATAAAAAATGGGATCTTCAATGTTTGAAGATTTAAAACTGGGGGTCATTGAGATGACAACCCTAAACTAGAACTGAAAATTAAATTAAACAAACTGCTGTAAATCACAAAATTTCCAAAATTTGCATTAATACAGGCATTAAAACCTCCTTTGAAACATAAAATTAGTGAAAAAAATGCAGGAGGGAATAAAAAAAAAGAGCATTGATTACTAAGACATTTTAATAAGGTTTTTATAGCATTTGAACGTATTTGGCAGGAAACCAGAATAAAAAGGGCGGGAAAAAGAGAGGTCATGCATGGGTACAAAGTAACTGTAAAGGTGGTTTCAGAGAAGCTGTCGTTGCGGCACACGACATTGCGGCAAACGCAATTTTGAGTTCCGTAATGTAGCACGACACATATTGCCGCAATGGTCCGTCCCAAGAAAAGTTGAATTTATTCCAAATCAAAATGTCGCTGCAACCATCACGAAAGGGTAATCAATACATCGGCTTGTCGTATGGCAAGCAAAGTTTTTGAGATGTTTTTGCGCACTTGAATTTTTTGACGTAATGCTGGCATAATGATGATGTAAATGTCTCCCCCCCCCACCCCCGTGATCTACATACCTAATGAATGTAGGCGCAATCCTCAAGACAATTGTTGCCTTTTCATGTATAGGATTGCCAGTGTAAAACACATCCCTGACAACCTTGGTGTCTGATGTCACACAGCTCCCAGCTAAGGAAGAAAAGTCAGACAGATATGCACCAATTAAATTTTATGTGTCTAATTTATATACATGTATGAGTGGTGCTCTGGCAAATTTAGCGTAATGTCGCGATTTTCAAAATTGAGTTTATGACATATTTTAATTCTCTATAATCTCAGCTTTCGAATGATATATAATATGTCACACTTTCTTTCTACAATCTTCATTTAGGGATCGAAATACAAGGCAGTATCTGGCAGTAAAACATTGTCGCAAATCGATTTTAAAAGTTACTGATTACTATAGTGTATGATAGCAAAACGCGATCAATTACCCGTGAATAATTGCACTTCCCCGCATAATTGACCGCGAGAAATAGTTTTACACTTATGTATTGATGCATTTTATGTCAAAAAACAAAATTTGATATTTTCACCATATTTTTACTTTAGCAGTCATTAATTCAAAATCTTCAATCACGACTTTTCGCTCATTTTGCCAGAGCACCACTCATATGTTTTATTTTGCATTTAAATTTGGTGCCGATCTTATCATAAGATATCTGAACATTTGATAAAAAGATTTCTTTTATCAATATTAAATATTAAATTGTAGTTGGTTATAAGTTCAGCAAAATACTTATATTCTGCCAACTTTATAGTGTGCACAGTTTACAAAGAATACTTCTGATAGTGATATTAACAGGAGGGTGTACGTAACAAGCAGCGTGTTTCTACTAAAGGGTCAAATATAGGTTGATGGTGATACATCATCTGCCATCAACCCTCTTTTAACAAGTTAATTAGCAATACTCTAAGATTTTGATAAGAGTAAAAACAGCCTTAAATGAAGGAATGTGACTATCTAAAAGCGTTTTCAAGTGTATTTGGTCAAAAACTTGTTTTGCCACAGAAAAATGGATAAAAAGCACATGCGTGTGGTTTCCCACACTAATACATGTGGAATTAAATTCGGGATCCCAAATTTAATTCAATAAATGGTTATATAATTCAACAAATGGTCATACCAGAAAAATTCAGCTTATTAAAAGCCAAATGTTGGAGGGTAATAATATTTACCAAAAACAAAAAAGCTAAAAAAAAAACCCCAAAAGTCTTATGTGACAAGGGAGCACCCCGGGGGAGCGCTTCATTTTAACACTTTATAGTATTGCTATAACCTTGTTTCAATTGAGCTAGTGCCTTTTCATAGCAATAGAAACAGGTTGGTTGATGGATCATCCTCCAAATTGGTGGAGGACAAAATACGGTTGATGGTTAACAATTTGCTGGGTGACTAGTAGAAACACGCTATTATATTGTCAGCCCATTTATAGTCTTGAGTTTGGTGCAGAAATGGATCAGGTCGACACAACTACCGAATTCAATAAATTATTTGCTCAATGTTTTAAAATTTGAATACAATTTCAATGTAAACTTTGAACATTAAAACTTCTACTTCACTCACTGGAATTATTTTCCCACATAATTTTAAGACCAAACTGGTCCCTCATTTGATATAATTTCAATGCTGCAAAACCAAAATGATGGGCCTTTACGTCATAAGGAAACACAAGTATCTTTGTTATCTTTCATGTAAAACTGTATCACGGTATTGACAGGAAGCAGGTTAGAATATCCTGTTTGTTTCCTATTCAGTTTGTTTACATACATGTTATGCTTGTGACTCCCCAGGGAGGTACTCAACTTTTAGGTACGTGCCAAAAAGACCCCGCTTTTTTTTGGCTTGCTCTCACCAAAAGACCCCCTATTTTTACCAACTGTCACTCAATGACCCCCTATTTTTTAAACTTTCTTGTCACTAAAACAACCTTTGTCACTCAAAGACCCATCATTTTCTTAATTTATGTAATTGTTGCAAACATTTTGCAAAATTCATCATAATTTCCATTTTTTTTTGCCATTTTGACCCCGAAAGACCCTCCTTTTTGATGAATTTTGCCCAAAGACCCCCACACTTTGTCACTGAAAACCCCCCTTTTATGGCCCAATTTGTCACCGGAAGACCCCTACTCCCGAGGTGCTTCAGGCACTCCTACATCTCCGGCCCCTAAAGTCTGTTTTCAAAGGTGTAACCCAAGTCGTTCCCAAACATCAAAATGACCCCAATGGGGGTCAATTTCAAGGATATTTTGTCAATTTTTCACCCCTTTTTTCATTAAAAACGAGGACAAATTGGCTTGAAAATTACCCCCTATATTTTACCTTTCGAGGACATATTTTTTAAAGTCCGTCTATTTTTTATATTTCAAGGGAACTGTAACATACTAAGTTTTCATGCAATGATATTTTATACTACTTAAAACTTTGAGTAAACACAATTGGATATGTTGTGAAAAGTGAAAAAAACAGCCTTTTTACAGTGTGTAATCGAAAAACTGTAACAATAAAACTACGTTTTTACCCCAGATTTTTACGTAAAATTACAATTTGACTAGTATTCACATATTATCATATTTCTGAAAATCACCCTATTTTTTATTTCGAGGACACAAAATATCCCCTATTTTAAAAATATCACGGACAAACAGGGTTGAAAATTGAACCCTTTTTCCGCGAAATTGGTAACGCTCATGCGTACACATAGTCAAAGTTAAGTTTGGGGGCCGGGTCCTACATCACATCCATGTGAGTACCCCCAGGGTGACTCCATGATGGATCCTACAAAATCATACTGCAGAAAATAAAGACATATAAATGTCCAATTTTAGCACAGACAGGAGATATCAAGTACAGAGTCGGTGCCGAGGCAGCACCTTCTTGGTAGCTTGTCATTACTGGACATTACATGTAAATCAGGGTGTAAAAGGTCCCAGGGTTTGAATCCCATGATTGAACCAGGCAAGACTGATGGTTTTAAAAAAATGATCAGATATGAATGTTAAAAACTGGGAAACATGATTGAATACATAGGATGGACAGTACAGATATTTGGAATTTAGAATTTTAGAATTGCTGTTTCAAAAATCTCATAAATAGCAAATATATCAGTCAGTGCATGCATTTTCATCACTACTTTCCGTGAATGATGGAATCACATGTAAGGAAAAAAAATCTAAAACAAATTAAGATTATTAAAAAAGATCTTTGATGGCTGCCATAATATTATTTACATAAGTTTTCAGCATGGACACATTGTGATACCTTTTACATCCATATTGTTTACCATAACGTAACATTTTCCATGTATTTTCAGTTTTTGTCCAGTCAAACTCAAAACTTATTATGCCCATACCTCTTGTTGTTGGTATTCCCAAGTGATGCATGGCCTCACTACAAAGGAACTCTCTGATGGTAGAACGCAGGACTTTCCTTCCATCTGCTTGGCGAGAAAAGGGTGTCAACCCCGAGCCTTTTAGTTGAATCTCCCATCTCTCCCCAGATTGGTTAACAATCTCACCAAGATACCTACATTGTAGACATGACCAAAATAAAAAGAATAATAGGGTGTCAACCCTGAACCTTTTAGTTACACCTCCACTCTCTCTTCAAATTAAAAACGGATAATAATCTCATGTTGCTTTTGTATGTTGTTGAGCTCAGGCGCCATGAGCGCTCTTGGGCGGATTTGTGCGCTGCATAAATGTACATTATTATTATTATTATTATTAATAAAGGCAGCAAGTCGGCTCGCTAATGTGATTATTACCTGAAAATGCACTTTATTCCATGCAAGTGAAAGAGCCTATCTGATGTCGGGTACGGTACCCCATCTAGGTGGAATAAAAAGTCAAAGACCAACCATTTTTCAAACCAATTTGGTGTAATGGAACGGGACTTAAAACTGCAATTCATGATTCTGATATGACAGCTAGTGCTGGCACCATGACTTGACTTAAAGTCAAGTCATGGAAATTATGTGTAGTAAAACTGCCATTTAAGCTTTCTAAGTTTTCACATGAAATAGGCCTATTTGAAAAATAAAAAACTTCAAAAAATTCCTCTCAGCATTGACAGCATTCTTAAATAGTCTATTATCTTTACAGAACTAATAAATTTAAAGCAAAAGCTGAAATTTGAATGTAAACAAACTATTAAACTTAAGATTAGGTTATCAAATTCAGAAACCCAATGTCTCAGAATCCAAGCAAAGTATTGGCCCCAAAATCACACTTAATTTTTGATTTTAAATGTTAGCAAATTACCTCTATGAGATGCACAACACTCTCAACAAGGACACTGACTACAACATTTGTGAACAGCTTCAATATAGGGCCTAATGGCTGAATTTTAGATGATTTTTATCTTTCCCAAGATGCTCTGTGCAAACATGCTTAAAGGG
The DNA here is from genome assembly GCA_000969725.1 of Ophiothrix spiculata. Taxonomy (NCBI): domain Eukaryota; kingdom Metazoa; phylum Echinodermata; class Ophiuroidea; order Amphilepidida; family Ophiotrichidae; genus Ophiothrix; species Ophiothrix spiculata. Next base: position 10,369 of record JXSR01S025369.1, read on the forward strand.
GCAATTCATGTTCCACTTTTCATCCTCAAGGTCACCTCTATGGAAATTGAGTTTTTCAGCTGATGAGAATCCTTGACTGGTATATGTTTTAATCCCCAAACCATTCTTTCAAACTTGCTTGCATTTTCTAGAAAAGTAAGAAACTTTGTAATTTTAATAAATTACTGTCGAGGCCAAGACAGTAATAATTATAATATACAACATAGTAGGTTAAAAACATTGCAATAACTTATCAACATCCAAAGGGGTACATTGTATAAAATACTAATTGTTTAGAAATAATTATAAAAACAATGAGAAAACAAGGAAAAAAGGGAGAATGAGCCCTATTTACTGTTACATGTAATAATACATTTGGGGACCTGTCCAATATTAGTCCATCTAGATGGACTTCGCAAATGAACGTGAAGCTTGTGAGGTCCATCTAGATGGACTATCCAATATAGGCAGGTGCCCCTAGCGCGACCCCCTGGATTTAGGCCTATTGCGCACCCGGGGGTACGCAATCCTGGCTACGCACATGTTGTGCATGCATTGTCGATCTTGAGTTCTGGTACTGAGACACCTTATTTCGGTTGCAGGCGAAACAATTCCTGCAATTTAGATTTTAGTATTAAAATATCTGTTGAACTTACATAGCTGCGCCATCTCCCAACTGGCCAGCAAAGTACCCAAACTGATGTCCACAATAGCAATGGGCAGCAAGCTCACTCCCAGGTAATTTCTTACTCCCACTGAAATATTCTGCCAACTCATTTCTAGTCAACTGATCTTCTCCGAGATCCAACAACATCAATGCCGATGGTGAGACGGCAACCGTCTTTGGGTTTTCCACGGGTGATATTTTCATTTTTGAGAAGCATGCTCCTTTCACCTGCCGCGTATGAATTTCATCATCGGAATCAATTGGAAGTGAACGCAGCACAAGATTGTCAAAATTCAAAGATTCAAGCGTTGCCATTTTCCCTGATCTTAATTTATTGTTTGTGAGACGGTGTAACATATCTTCTGTAGCTACTACTGAAGAATATTTTGATATTTGCCGGGCAGATGGTAAACTGCGACTGAGTCTGAGAGTGTCTGGTACAGCTTCTTTCAAATCTTTGGTAAGCTTACTCACGTTCAAACTACATGAACCAAAAACATGTAAGCGTACTCGCCCACCAAGATTCAAGCAGGCTTTAAAAGTTGCTCGATTCATGAAAAAAGTGTAGAGTCATGAGATCACCACCTGCAAGCTGATAGTCCATCAAAATTAATGATATATGACGGAATTTTGAGGGCAAAACAAAGTCTTCCGTACATGCGTAGCTCCGAAACGATAGCCTACGGGCTGTATTTATCAGCACTGTTTGTTATGAAATCAGGTCAAGGTCAACAAACTTTTCCGGAATTTCCAGTGCACGGAAGATAGTAGGCCTATGTTAAGCTTATAAATAAGTTATTCCCACAAAAAATACCATCTAGCTGTGTTGATAGACATAAAGAATGCCTCTTCGGACATTGCTGAGGTAAGTATGAAATAAAGTGGAGTCTGAATTGTCGATTTTTAAAATATTGGTGGCCAAATTTGCCATTGGTAATGGCTAATGCCGTGCAATGTCAATGATATAGTGATTTATTATGTCATATGTGTACCGCCGCGGCAAAAGGGTGCAGTTGTCGGCTCGTACATGTTGCTCCTTGTAAGTTGTAGCATATCTGATGTTAGCTCTGGTTCAGAGCGATGTATATTTTTACCACTACCAGCTACTAGCTAGCAATTGTAGTATCACAGTATAAACGGATTTTGCGCATGCGTTGTGTTGATAAACACAACTTCGATTTTGCTCTGGCAAAACAATAATTAAATATCTGATTTTTGTCTGATTTACTTAATATTTTGTTGATATTTACTACCAATCTAAAAGATTTAATGCCCATGTGTTTGGATTGCATGAGGATTCGTCATATACTGACTTGTAGCGTATTATTTTTGAGTCAAATCTTGAATCAATTTTCCCGGGTTTCGGCGTACGTACAACAACAAGGCTTAAGCTGACACGGAGCCAAATTTGGAAGACTTGTTGCATCCGATCGGGACGTCAAACTGTATGTATACTTGCTTTTATATCTAGAGCATTAAAATGTCATACACTGCATGTACCTCAATGTCATGCACATTTACTATTTGTTAATTTGATCCGACATGATAATCTCCATGCCAATTTGGATTTTGGTTATCTTTTCTTACTATTTTTAGGCCTGATAATACTGATTGGCATGTACTTGTAAAATGTCATGCATTGCTTGTACTACAATGTCTCGCACCATCACAAGTTAACTTGATCAATAATTTTTCGATTTTTGGCACTATCTATTAAACTGCTATCTAATTAATTAATTGCCATCATTGCCGTGCACTAGTTTAATTTGATCGATCACACTGGTGTACGGTATTGACAGATTTTGTAGGCCTATATGATCACTTTTAAGTCCTAGTTGATTTACTTGGTCTAAACTTTAATCCGGTCATTTAGTTTTTTGGCTATAATTGCTGAATGTTTGACCATCACTGTTGCTGTACTACTAACTGTCTCAATGCATGTACTAATATGTCATGCACTTCAGCATGTACTACAATGTCGTGCACTTCATGTATCTTAAATTTCAAACACCAATTGACTGCATGTACTTTTGAAATGTCATGCATTGCATGTACCACTATGTCATGCAATATATGTACATGTATCTTTAAACACCATGCATGTACTTTTGAAATGTCATGCATTGCATGTACCACTATGTCATGCACTTTATGTACATGTATCTTTATACACCATGCATGTACTAGTGAAATGTCATGCATTGCATGTACCACAATGTCATGCACTACATGTACATGTATCCTTAAACACCATGCATGTACTAGGGAAATGTCATGCATTGCATGCACTACAATGTCATGCCCTACAGATGTATGCATCTTCAAACACCATGCATGTACTAGGAAAATGTCATGCATTGCATGTACTACAATGTCATGCATCCTTAAACACCAAATTGCTGCATGCACTAGTGAAATGTTAAATGCATTGCATGCACCACAATGTCATGCACTACTTCTAAGATCATCTGGTACCTCCAACAACTGTTACTACTTGATGGTGACATAGAAAGTAACCCGGGTCCGCGGCGACCGAAGTTCCCTTGCGGAGAGTGTCAAAAAGCCTGTACAAGCTATAGAGGAGCCAAAGCAAGCATTGAATGTACCGAATGCAACACCTGGTTTCATTCAGACTGTGTGAATCTTACTGATTCGGCACTTGAAATTTTAGATCGCTGTGATCTCCCTTGGGAATGTTGTAATTGTGGTCTTCCCAATTACTCGTCAGGTTTGTTTGATTCCACCATACTTTCAGATGAGTCAAACAGTAGTACATCATCAAACAGTATACTCACTCCTCCACCAACTCTTCTAACCCAGGATCACCATTAGCCAACTCATCACCATTCAAGAGTAACAAATGTAGAACATTCCAGAATCTCCGCTTACTTGAAGTAAATTTTCAGAGTGCCTTCTCTAAGCGTGAAGAATTTTGGTGTGTTTTAGACGCTGTTAAACCTGATGTCATATTCGGGTGTGAGACATGGTTGAATCCATCTAAAACCAATGGGGAAATCTTTCCACCTGGTCACAATGAATATGACATCTATCGTCTCGACAGAAAAGATGGCTATGGAGGGGTTCTACTTGCTATCCACAACAGCCTCAACAGTCACCAAATTAATATCAAAACAGAAACAGAGTTGGTTGCTGCCAAGATTATCAATGATAAACAATCAATCATCCTTGCTTCACTTTACAGACCTACCAACAACAATGTAAAGTATATGGAAGATCTAACTAACACTCTAGGCCTATTATGTCAGAGTAATCCAGGAGCAGCTGTCTGGATAGGGGGTGATATCAACCTGCCAGACATTAGCTGGGAAACTCTTAGCATTGTCTCCAATCAATATAGAGTTGCCATCAACCAGAATTTCCTGGACTTGATCGCCAGTGCTGGCCTTGAGCAGATGGTTGACTTTGCGACGA
>JXSR01S025369.1:14992-27598 GCA_000969725.1 Ophiothrix spiculata
TTGTTACACTGGTTGGAATTCTGGCTCACATATGTATATAGAGGAGGTAACGCCATCACCAAGTGATTAACAATATCTTCACTAATTGTCATAAAAGCTAACTGGAATTATGTGCCAAGTGTTTATAAGGAAGGTGACATCACCAACCATACAACAACAATATTTCAATTAATTGCCATAAATGCTGACTGAGACTATCATACCTGTCAACATTTTCAAATTCTGATGCGGGAGATTTCTGTAATCACTTAAATGTACGAGTAACGTTTACGGACAACTGACATATGAGGTCCAAAAGGTACACCCAAATTTGTTACGTATAGCTTTTGAAAACTGACAAGCTAAAAAAAATGGTCTCACAAGCACACAGACGACTAATAAATATCTCATATTCAATTTCTCTCAACACACATTGGATACAAAATATCACTTTTTAAACATTTCCACCAATTTTTTGTAATACAGCTATACACACTACCACCTAGAAAGGGAATTTTCACGCTACAGCGGTAGACCGCGGTAGACTTTTTTAAAAAGCTGGAGATATGGCTACCCGATCAGGAGTTTGGGAGAGCTACCTAAAATCGAAATACTCCTGCCCAAATCAGGAGACTAGACAGGTATGAACTATGTGTATCATATGGTTATAGAGGAGGAGAGCTTCTGACACCATTTATTTTTAGCTTGGGAAGACAAGTGGCTTATGCTTTTCAACGCATCCAAATGCCAGGTTATACGCATCACCAACAAGCGTAAGCCTGTTACTGCCTCTTATACCATCCATGGCCAAGTCTTGGAGACTGTTTCTTCAGCCAAATATCTTGGAGTTCACATCGACTCTAAATTGACCTTTAACAATCACGTCGATGCTATTACCAAGAAAGCAAATAGCACCAGGGCCTTCATCTCAAGAAATCTAAGCCACACAAGTCAGAAAGTTAAAGAAGCTGTGTACACCACCTTTGTTCGACCCACAATAGAGTACGCTTCTACTTCATGGGATCCACATACCCAACGAAACATCAAAAAGATCGAGCAGGTTCAACGTAGTTCAGCTCGATTTGTCATGGGCGACTATAGCAGAACCAGCAGTGTTACAGCTATGGTTGACAGGCTTGGTTGGACCTCTCTACAAGATCGACGTCTTCAAAACCGCCTGCTCATGTTATTCAAGATCCGCTATGGTCTTGTGGATATTCCATGGAGCAAATACCTCACTCACCAAACTACTTCCACCAGGGGCCATAACTCTCGCTTTGCAATACCTCACTCAAGCACTTCAGCCTATGCTAGCTCTTTTTTCCCACGCACCATCCGGGACTGGAACCAACTTCCAACAGATCCAGCTGCATACCTATCCCTCGACACATTCAGATCTACTCTGAGGGATCTCCACCTGAAGTAGCTTTTCATCAGAGGACTTTTTTAATTGCACCTTTGTAGATACTGCACCCGCATAAAGTGTTGTGTTTGCTTTCGACATAACCCATGCGTATAACACAGTGCGTTTATCCCCAGACTTATGGGGGCTGCACTTACCACGGAAGAAGAAGAAGGATTAACATATTGATTCTACCTGTCATAAATGCTGGATGAAATCATGTGCAGACATGATAATGGAGATTTATAAAAAAGCTGAAAGGGTCAAAATTTGCACCAAATAGCTTACAAATAGGCTGATTTAACAAGAAAAGGCTACAAAAAAGTAAATTCCAAAAATTAAAAAAGCTGAAAAAGCTGATAATTTTCATGCCGGCATGTGGAACATTATGGTAAGTAAATGAAGTGATGCCGTCACAATATGATTTAACACTGTTATTACTATCTCTCATATTGCTGGTTGGAAATCTGACTCAAATAATTTTGGTAACAGAGAAGGAAACATGATATCATCACCATACAATTAACTATATTGTCATAATTGCCATAAATGCTTAGGCATTAAAATCAAAATAACTAAAATTAAATTATTAAATAATAAATAAATGCGGGTGATTTATAGTGCACTATGACTCCCTGACTTGTAATTCCATATAGGCTAGCGCACACGATACATAGCACATACTGATTAGATTTAATCATTGGACTAAGCTGTGTTCGACATAAGCGGTATCGCATTGCAAAACGTGGCACATTTTGGGTTGTTTGCGATCCTTTCACCATACTTACTTAGGTACATGTTTGCTTCTACCCAATGACCGTTTCATCCAAGTTTCATGAAAATCGGATAAAAATACAATCAAACTTATCAATTTAGTAAAAGGTCTAACCACACGACCAAGTAATCCCTGTGTATCTATCTTAGACACAAAAAAGGTAAAACTTTGTATTTGTTCATCCTCTCCCCTTTGTAACCCCCTCTGTTCATCCCCTTCCTGTGGTCCTACATTTTCAAGACCACTTTATTTCAAGACGACAAAGCTTTTAAGTTTGGTTTGGATATATCATTAGGATAGTCAGTTTTGCATAACTATGATAGCAGGTCGCTATCACAGTGGACATCATCTATTAAGCTTAAGCTTACGATTCAACTTAACATTTAAAAAAATAATATATGTTATTATATCAAATTCATCATTACAACTTTTCCCATATTGTTTCACAAGTGTCAACATAAAAATTAAGCAGCCTTGCCCAATGTAAACAAAACCTCCATCTTGGAATTGCCCATTTTCAAACAGGGTGTTGTACTATGGCATTAATGATGTTTAGAATTTCAACAACTTGCAAGTTGGTAATGTGTCAATGTTGGAAATATCAGATTTTGCAAAAATAGAAGTTTAAATGAACGAAGAAAAAAATGATTGGACAGATAAAATTATCATCATTTATCAGACTTTGGTTGAGATATTTGTTGGACAAACACACATTTTTCTATGTTTTTCATGATGCAAAATCAGAAAAGTAAACATGGGTTTTTGTATCGCATTTTAGGCTATCATGCACTAGCGCACAACAAATTTGGTGCTTTGACTGTTACAGTGAGGAGCGCTTTTGCTCTCTCAAAACACAAAGAAATACATTAGAAATACACTGAAAAACGGGTGCATGTGGCGCTTTAGCCTATGATTTTCTCATTTATGTGGCACAATGTAAGAATTAGTGGAGAACCCCTGATCTAGGGATTATTAGGGCCCAATAACCTTTTGTGGTCAAAATTATAAGATTGGTCAGCAAATCCATATACTTTATCGGATCCCAAAACCATGATATGCCCTCAGCCATATTCATGGTCTTGAGATCACCTCGGGGAAATAATTTAAACCATGCCCCTCAAAGCAGTCAATATTTGTATAATATGTAACTCCCATGTTAGTGGGGTCAAAGGTCATTTAGTTCAATGGCTTCCCGTTGTAAAAATTACAAGATTGGTCAGTGAATGCCATATACTTTATCAAATTTTTATGGGATTTTGATACAATGGTTCTTAAGTAGAGGCTGATGTATGGACCCTATATGAGTAGGGTCAAAGATCATCTAATGGACTCCCTGGGACCAAAGGGCTTATTGCAGTGAACATTAATTTAGCAGTACCCTAACTTGAGTAATTCACACCCTCTACAGAATATAGAATGTTTGCACACTCAGCTCAAATTTGACTTCAACGCTTATGTTTAACAGTCCCAGAACAAACCAGCTGAGCTAACGAGAACTACTTTACATAGCACACATGGTAACAGAGGAGGTGACATCATCATCATATACGTCTCCTTGTGTCCTTAGGCAAGAAACTTTACTCTAATTGCTCCATGGTTCGGAAGTCACGTTAAGCCGTTGGTCCCCTGTGCAAATACTCCTACTTGGGGTGCTGCATACAGTGTATACCTGGTGAGTCTATGCTTAACAACTGTCTCTAATTACAAGTTTGATACCTTTTGATTTTCATTACCATGTATGTATCATCATCATCATCCTTCGACTTCCGTCAAGATCCATGACACACATCTTTGCCAACTATCTTTATCACACATTGCACTTCCAAGCTCATTGAAGTTCAAGCCAGTATCTCTTCATATGGTATCAGTGTACGTTAAAGGTCTACAGCCTCTGTTTTGACATGGCAGTCGCCAAAGAAGAAGGTCCGATATGATTTGGTTCTTGGCTCGAAAGCAGTGACCAGCAAACTGGGCTCTCCTCAGTGCCACAGTTGTAGAGATGGGGGGTTTATCACCATAGATCTGATGCTTAGTTGGATGTTGTTTCCAGGACATATTTTGGACGTGCATTAGTAGCCCTATGTAGGTGCCATCTGAGCGTTCTTGTAGCTCTTTCTTCATAGTCCATGCTTTCGACACAGGCCCTGAAGATTTCAATCTTGGTTGCCCTGGTAATATCAGAATTCCATATGACATCAAGCTTGTTACAGGCAATCCATGCCTGTCCCTTTCTTGTCAAGTACATATGACCAAAGATACTTAAAGTCGTCTACTTCCTTGATGACAGTTCCATTCATTGAGTGGATAGGAGGATGATCAGATGTTTCAGATGAATGTATAAGCCAGTCATATGCAGCATCATTGATTATATCCTTCTATTGCCATTGCATAAGAACTCTTCATCAAAGGCTATATACCTCTAATGCTGCTTTCATACTTATTGTCGCTTTGCAGCTTTGTAGCTTTGCAGCTATGTCGCTTGCTTCCTTTCACACTTTTGTAGCTTTGCAGTTTTGTCGCTTTGCTGCTTTGCCGCTTCATGTCGCTCCCAAAGTTGAATTCATTTCAACTCAAAATTCTTGTCGTGCGACAGAAATTTGCCGATATCGATTACCTCAGCGACATGTAGCTTTGCCGCTACGACAACCGGAAGCGGCAAGTTTTTGCAAAAAATATTCGTCACGCAGCGACAAAGCTGCAAAGCGACATTAGTATGAAAGCAGCATCAGTTGTGCCCAATACACTTTACATACAAAACATTGGTCATGACATGAGCTGTAACTTACGAACAGGCATGGTGACTCAATGCTTTTTGAGGCTCATTTTTTCCATCAAAATGTTTCTTACAAAATAATAACAATTAAACAAGGACCATTTTCACTATAAGATAAATCTTTTCAATATTCAGTAGAATTCAAAATTATGTCAATTTGCAACATACGTCCAGCTCAACAATGAATCTTTATGCCCAATTTTTATAAATTATTACATTGATCATGAACTAATTAGTAATTTATCAGATTGATTTCTTGAGAAAAAATGTGTTTCTCTGCCTAATATTTCTCAACAGAGTAGTGTAGAGATATACATTTGGACTAAATACCCATCGATTATAAATCTGACATTTTGATAGCTCAGTTGGAAAAGTGTCCGCTTAATAAACAGGAGGTCTAAGGTTCAAACCCAAGTCAAAGATTTGATCCTCACGACTCACGAGGGAAAGATATGCGCACATTTCATCTGGTGAACTAAGCAATTGTTTACCAATATTAACTGCTTATGAGTGTGATGGTAAAAATATACCATCCCGAAATTTAAGATTGATTGTTCCATTTCAATCTTTCAATGAGGCGAATATAAGCAGTTAATATTTGTTCTTTATAACTCATCTATAGATTCTAGTCATTTGATAACACATTTAAACTATTGTACTTACCCATTACCCATGTAGCAGAAAGCAATAAGTCCCTACTGTTCACTGTAATTTTGATATACTATCAAATGGATGAAAGTGATAGTAAAGACTATTAAACGGATGACAGTGATAGTAAAAATGACTAATGGTCATGTGTTACAATCTTACCAATCAAATGACTAGAATCTATGGATGAGTTATATAATATATCATAACATTTAGCTCTGTTACCTTTTCATCATCTTTTTTGATCCCCATAATGTCACCGAGTTTGGACCCTGCTAGCTCCCAATGTTTATGTTGTGCTTTCTTCCTTTCTCTCTGTTCTCTGTGTTTGCGCACAACTAATGAGCCTTTGCGGGCCACTTGGGCCATATCCGATGTCCCATCCTGAAATAAGAGGGGAAACAAAAACATAATCTCGTCTTGTGAGTGCAAGAAAGTCGTATCTGCAATAGCTGCCTTGGGTCATAATTTGGGATTGCATACTGCATGACCTCCAGTCTTGTGTCAGTGGTTCTTGAAATGGTTCTTCAGGTGATACCGTCACCTGAAGAACCATTTCAAGAATCACTGACATAAGATAGGAACATTTTGAATTATTTTTCACATTCTTGTTAAAAGGTGTAAAATAAATGTAACTTAGGGCAGCCATTGCAGATACGACTTTCTTGCACTCACATGACGATCTATACCTGGTGCAAATTTGAATGGAAGCTTCTAGGAAAAATGTATTTCATATTGAAGAGTTTGTTTCCAAAAGGGCCTAAATCCACTTTTCATAGTTCTGAGAAAATCAGCAAAAACTTATTCCTTGTTATGGTAAAATCATTTCAAGTTTTTACTGCATTAAATGTTAGGTGTTAGCACTCTGACAAAACTGAAACCACTCACGGAAATCAGAGCTTTATAATATATTTTTATAGAGAGTTTTATTTTCACTATGAAGTGGATTTAGGCCCTTTTGGAAATAAACTACGGATTTAGGCCCTTTTGGAAATAAACTGAAATTGTTGTGCGCTGGCAAGCTAAATTAAAGCAAGTTCTGGGAAAAATAGTTTGATTTCATGAAATTACTACCATAGTACTACATTATGGCACCAATAACTAAATTTTTAACCAAAGTTGAGTTTTGTTCTTTTTGGGGATGCTTTCTTCATTTAGAGTTTATTTCCAAAAGGGCCTAAATCCATCTGAAAATCAGCAAATGGATAATTTCTTGTCATGTTTAATATATTTTTGAGTTTTTACTGCTTCACAAGTTAGGGATAGGTCCTCTCACTACAGTGACATCATTTATGGAAATCAAAACTTTATTGCTTACTTTTTATAGAGAGGTTTGTTTACACCCTAAAATGGATTTAGGCCCTTTTGGAAACAAACTGTAGTGGATTTAGGCCCATTTGGAAACAAACACAGATTTGTGTGTACTGGTAAACTCCATGAAAGCAACTTTTGGGAAAAATGGCTTGGTTCCATTAAACTACTATTATAGTACTACACTATGGCACCAATAACTCAATTTTGACCAAAACTGGATTAAGGGCCCTTTTGGAAACACACTCTTCATTATTATTATGTTTTCTATTCCACATATTTCATAGAATCATAACATCTTACTTGAGTCTGGTCATATCAAAAGTATGAAATTTACAATACAGAGCTATGAGCTCTGAAGTTAGAATATACTTAAATATATTACAGATCTGATTTTTTCCTGAAACATATTCTGTCGGACGCAGTTGTTGAATTTGGCATACTCATTCATTGTTACTGGAGTGAAATTTACTGTGCGATGTCCATGGAGTGAATCAATATGTCCATGGAGTGAACAATTTATGTTTCCGCTCTGATTCATTAATATTTTCTTGCAATAAAGTTGAAAGACACATTTATGCACAATATATCAAAGAATGGGGTTGATATAAAAATTAATTTAGCAGCAAAGATCAATTTTCAAGACTATGTCATTCACCTCCAATGAAATAGTTCACTCCAGGGAGTAACATGGAACAACCTTAATTGACCAATCAGAAGACAGGATTCTAGTCTGTTACATAAGTGCGTCCAACAGAATTGTAGTCCAGTGATGAAAAAAATAAGTTTTGTAAAATAATACCATAAATTTGCATTTTGTTAGTTATGTAGCTTTGAGATATCATGTGTCAAATGAACTCTTTGTTAGGTACGGTATTGAAGAATCATTTTAAGAGTCACTGACCCAAGACTGGACATTATAAGGTGTGTACTGCAAAGTTTATATAAAATGGCTTTTGTATTCACACCATACTTTCTTTTTTCTTCCCTATATCATTTTGAGAAAACTCCTTTAAGTCATTACAAGCCACCAGTGGATTTTTTAGTTCAAAAATACAGAATGAAAAGTTAGTGTTGGGAATACATAAAGTTTGAATCAAAACGGAGTATTGAACAATGAAAATTGTAGTACACATTTGTAACTTTTCTTTGTTATTAAGAAACACTGTTGTAATTATGAAACATTGGAGTTGTTGTTTGAGAGGGGTCAACCTTTCTTTCATTTTTTAAGGGGGGAAAGCACCTTACCCAATTTTACGTTTTTGCAAGTTTATTTTGTACCATAACTTTTTAACAAAGTGCTTAAAGTTGATAAAAGTATACATTACCAGAAAGGAATTTTTCACAAGGAACATGATGGTGATTTTTTAGGATTTTGGCCAAATTTTTGGAGTTTTATGCCAAATAGGGTCAAAAATTCAGATTTTTCCATTTTTGGTCATTTTTTGACCTTATTTGGTATGAAATTCAAAAAATTGGTCAAAATCCTCAAAAATAAAAATGATGCAACATTCGAGTGGGGTGTTTTAAATTAAAATTCTCAACATAAAGTCATTAAAAAATAAATTGTTATTTTAAGCTTGTTTGGAAGCCCAAATGCCCAAAAAACATGTTTTTTGTGATTTTCTCAAAAACATACGTTCAAAAATCAACATCACCATCATGTTCCTTGTGAAAATTCCTTTCTGGTAATGTATACTTTTATTAACTTGAAGCACTTTGTTAAAAAGTTATGGTACAAAATAAACTTGCAATAACATAAAATTTAGTAAGGTATTATCCCCCCCCCCTTAATACTCCCCCCTTAAATTAATAGAGTGGTTTTACTTTTGTTACTTACCTTAACTGGAACAACTGGCTCAGGTTGCTTGGTAAAGACTAGTCTCCCGTCCAGGAATGGTGGAACTACGTTATGGACAAGGAGATGTATTCTTTTAATAATATCTTCTTCAAAGTCTTCATCAAAGTCTACTCTCTGGACCACACCACTAGTCAACATTCGATTGGTTTCCCATTTCTCATTATCCTACGCAAGTAAAAAAAAAGACATTTCGTAGGTAAAAACACACCTTCTCTATTTCAAAATGACAAAAATCTTTATGACCATACCCTTAAATAAGCTTTGGTCCAAATATCAGAAATCAATGAAATTTGCCTTATAGCCCTGGTCCAACCTACAGTGTTGTGTATATTTGAGTCCTTGAGCAAGTTTTTTTCATCCATTCCTCTCTTACCAGGTGAAAGGCCCGGGGGGGGGGGGCACTCAACTTTGAAAGTGGCAGGTATGTCAGGCGCGAAGCGCGGAAATGGGGGTCAGGTGAACTGATTTTCTGTAAAAAAATGGACCTTAGAAACCAATTTTGGGGGTCTATTGAACTGAAATTTTGCCTCAAAATAGCCTCCTGAGCTGAAAATGTTTGCATTTCCAGAGCAACTTTTGCAGTTAGAGATAAAATTTTGTAGTTTTTCTCAAAAATTGGGTCAAAAGAACTGAATCACATTGAATATGGGCATCTAGTGAGCGGCCTTGCAGCCTGAAAAAGGGGGTCTTGACCGCCGGACATATATATCCTGCCCACAAATGCGAGTGCCCCCCCCCCCCGGGTGAAAGGTATAAGAACCAATCAGCACTTTATATAAAGTAAGGTAGTTAAATCAGACTTTATTGTGTGAGAGGTGTGGCAATTGTAAATTGCAACGCAACAAACATGCCAAAACTAGCATTTTGATCAAAATAATTGATAAACAAAACATTTAGAAATGTTCTTTATTCATAATATTGACAAGTTTTAAGAGGTTTTTTGTTGAAACAGATTCAAACATGTTTAACATATCAACAACAAATCAACACCTCGAAACCCTGTTTGCTCTTACTGTGAAGGTTGTACAGAAGTCGCAATGCCAAATATTGACACTTTAGTGAAACCACATGACAAAACAGTGCTGTTATTTACAGAATAAAAGGTAAGATTTCTTGTTTTGCCTGTCATCTATCGTCTCATAATGGATGGGCGTAAATTACTTTGAGTAATGGGTATCCCCGAAGGGGGTACCCATTACGAAAGGGGACACCCATTACTCAAAGTAATTTACGCCCATCCATTATGAGACGATAGATGACAGGCAAAACAATAAATATTATACTTTATTCTTATTCTTGGTCAAAAATTTGACACATTTTTAGATCAAAATGAAAGCAATTATTTGCCAAAAAGCAATAGACATCATTATTGGAAAAGCGTACACCCCCATTCAAACATAAAACATTCCAATTTAAGTAATGAATTTCGCGTAAGATGTGAGCGTATATCTACACCGCGCCGCAATTTTCAACGCGCGGGTCCACTGCGCGTAAACGCTATCGCGCTGTCATTTATTGTCTCATAATGGATAGCCAATTATTCCTTATAAGGAAGTGAAATCACACTCATTGACTAAGAATAGTTGATAACGTAATCAACTGCGCATTTAGGAATAAGACTTTCTCCAAAACTTGTTTGAACTGTTATGTCAACTAAGACAACCAAGTTAGCATGTTTAGAGAATCCAACCATAATACAATAAATATTTTAACCGCTAAAAACTGAGTCCACTGAGGTTGATTTCTTAGCCACATCCATTCCCATGAAAACAGGTAGTATAGTGTGAAAAGGTAGGGCCAAGAAAAAAAATTGTTCTGTTGCCCTCAAGTTGGAAAATTGAAAAATTGGGTCGGTCGGTCAGATTTTTTATTTTATTTTTAAACTTGTGAAAACTAAGGGTATCATACCCTGTGGCCCGCTGGAAACCACTACCTCCACAAGCGTAAACTTATCATCTACATTGTGCTCTACCGACCTCTACAAAAACAACGACAAACTCGGAAGTGAGAATACCCACAGCGCCAAAACAATGTGCAAAAGCCGTTGTTTTGTATGTGGTGTAAACGGATGAGAGTTTTAATATTAAATGTCACATTTTATAAATTTAATACAATTTTGTGCATTTCAGGTATTAAAAAGTATATATACTACAACAAACGTATTGTTTTTGATTCAAAATAATGTTTTTATTTAAATTAAGAAAATACTTAGTGCGGTGATATTTTTAATAAGTGACTAGCTATTCGCTAAGTCGCAGATGTCAAAATGGCCTGAAATACACAAGACGTGTTTGCTTTTCAGACGTCTTCTATTTGGAATTATGTCAGAAATACAGGTTCAAAGTCGCCACTCATCCGCACCCCCACCCAACCCCGCGGACCCTGGGGATCAAAGAACGGTCTGGGGTTATTAATGTTTAGAGGAAACACTTATTTACTGCTGGATATGCCTTTGAATATCAATTTTACTGCTTAAAATGGTGAGTTTTTAATATTTGGGCCTATTTAAAAAAAAAAGCGACCCAATATTTCATATTTTTCAGTCGGTCGTTGAGGGCAACAAAACAATTTTATTTTGGCCTAATAGGAAGATACACAAGACTCATTTATGTTTTCAAACCCCTTCCTCCCATACACATACAATTAATATTAAGTCCTTTGCTGAAAAAAATTGAAATGGGTAACATGGCCTCTATATAATATAAGCTTCAATTGTACCTTTACTGGTTATTTTACCTACCAGGACGAGTGCTTTGTTAAAATGCATACCTACAATAGCCTGGTAACCTTCTGTTGCTAACATCACATTTCAAAAACATGACAGGAGAGTATTTACATTGTTGATGACACTGTAATAACATCATTATGTTGGTTTTATTGCTCTTTCTCCCATTTCTTTGTGTATTCTGCTGGCATTATAGCCTTCAATATTAAAATCTCCCATAAGAATAATAAATTCATTTACCTTATTGATCTGACGCTGTTGAAATGACATTCTCTTGTTGGCTTTGTTGGCAAATTCTTTCTCACGTTTCTGCATATATTCCTCTGGTACATTAGCAAATGGGTTGTTGCTTTCATCATAACCTTCATCATTGCCATACCACTGTCGGTCCAGCCTCTGGGAAGAGAAAATGAGCGAGAAAAACATGTAATTTCTATCATTTTATATGCAAGGCATACGGCCCAAAAAAAAAATTGTTTGTTTGCCTTCCAGTGGAAAAATTAAAATTTTGGGTCGGTCGGTTAATCTTTTTTTTTTTTACTTTTCACATATATTTAGAGAATGATGTCATTCCATGGATTTTATTGTGAATACCAAGCAATGCAGGGCTTAATCAAATTTTGTGGGTCATTATTTAGAGGAAATATGCATTTTATACTACTAAATGTGACTTTATACTGCTTAATTTTACGTCATCGAAAATATTGAGTTTTCATATTTTACATGTTTGAAGAAAAAAAACTAAAATACCCGACCCAAATTTTTAGCATTCTAGGGTCGGTCGCGAAGGGCAAACAAACATTTTTCATTTTTTCTTAGGCCTAATACTGTAATTAAAAACACTGTAAAATGACATGCATGCAATCATGTTGTCATAAAATTAAGAAATTGGAAAGACAATAAGGCACAGCACAATAGGACCCTAATCTAAATCTTGGAAAAAGCTCCCAGTAAACTGCGTCCAGAATATTCAAATAATCAAGCTTCTACGTATTCAGTGGGTAGTGGGTACACGTAACAAGTCGGTGCGACAATTAAGATGATAACAACTTATCACATCCAACTGTGTGACAGTCAAGGTAACAACTTATCACATCCAACTGTGACAATCAAGGTAACAACTTATCACATC
>JXSR01S025369.1:58887-73277 GCA_000969725.1 Ophiothrix spiculata
CCGTGTTATATAAAAAATAAATAATGGACGATAAAGATCAAAGAGTGAGAAATGTTTGTAATATTTACAATAGTAAACCGTTATACGTGTACTGCTTGACGTCATCTAATTAGGACTCTGCTTGCTAATCGGATCGATGAAACCGATTGAAATCGTCTGTACAATAATAGCTGTGCTCAGTTACGTCCACGGGCTGTTGACGTCACCTCTGCACAGTAGGTTAAGAAATTCCAGTTTAGCAAGAACGTGCTGTAAAGGAATAACCACACCAAGAACCAAGAACCACTTCGGACCCAGATTTGAGCAAAATATCCCCCCTCATTACGCAAAACGAGTCATTAAATCTTAAAGGTGCATTTCATGATTTTGATGTGGCCTCTTTTCTAGCTAAATAAAAAGAAGAGTACAACATAAATATTTACTGAAAACTTCACTTGATTCCGACCGTTCGTTTTCAAGTTACAAGCTTTTCAGCATTTTGAAAATCCCCATAGGCTACTGTGTTGTAATTACTGTCGGGGCCCCGACAATAATTAGAAAATGACACATTTTCTCTCTTTTCTCAAAATGCAAGCACATTGAAAGAATGGTTTGGGGATCGTAACATACACCAGCTGAGGATTCTTATTTACGCTAAAAAAATCAAATTTGATAGAGGTGACCTTGAGCATGAAAAGTGGATCATGAATTGCCCCTTTAAAAAAGAAATCAATTTTAATTTTCTCAATCTATTGTATTTTCTTGGATCCATTTAGATTTTGATTGAAAGCCTTATTTTTCATGAAATTTGACTTAATCACCCTCTTCATGCACAGTTGGTTCTATTGTTATAGGGCCCAAAAATTCTAGAGGTCACACCAGAGTCATGAATTGCACTTTAAATTCGGGATCCCGAATTTAATTCAACAAATGTAGGTATGTTCATAAAATTTAGAAAATTGAAATATTTTCTTGAAAGTGGATTCAAATTAAAGGTGACCAAATTTGCAACAAAATGGTGGTTCAACCAACTTTCTAGGTTAAGCACTTTTAAAGTTAGAGCAAAAAGAAGATTTTGCAAAATTGCCAAAAAACGTATGATCAGGGCCAGATTTTACCATGGTAAGTCTGCAGAATTCAGTGTTAGTCTATGGGGAATTTTGTTCATTTGAATATTTATCCCTTTTAAATCCTGTTACTAAATGAAATGAATACAGCCCTGGTTGTGTTTGGAAATGACCAATAAACATAACATTACTCAGCTAGAAATCATGAAAGTGACGCTCATTTAAGCTAAAATGGTATACAATTTTGCATAGTTTTCTATGGGAAAATGAGCAGTGGCCACTTGTGATGTCACAGGTGGGCAATGAAGGGCGCCATCTCTGACTTGGGCCTTTTGCTTTTGCCATTTATAACAGAAAAAGTAAGAATCTTTAAGCCAAATCGTTTGGAGGGTATTCATATCCACCAAAAACAAACCCAATTAACCCAAAAAATCCATATATAGTCATGGGTGACAGGGGGCGCTTCATTTTTAACACTTTGTAGTATAATTGCTTTAAAGGGGCAATTCATGATCCACTTTTCAACCACAAGGTCACCTCTATGAAATTTGAGTTTATTAGCTTATAATGATCCTCAACTGGTATATGTTACGTTCCCCAAACCATTCTTTCATATGTGCTTGCATTTTTGAGAGAAGTGAGAAAATGTGTCATTTTCTAATTATTGTCGGGGCCCCAACAATAAATACAACACAGTAGCTAGTTTAGTATATATGGGGATGTTCAAAAATGACAAAATGCTGAAAAGCTTGTAACTTGGAAACGCATAGTCAGAATCAAGTGAAATTTTCAGTAAATTTATGTTGTACTCTTCTTTATATTTAGCTAGAATTTTAGTAGAAAAGAGGCGAGGTTTTTGTCATATCAAAATCATGAATCGGCAGCCATTACGGTTTGACAATTCTCCCTATAAAGCGCATGTATTCTCAGTGGCTAAAATTAGCCATCGACTTTTTTTCTATTTGCCATTCCTTTTTTGTTGGATCACTCATAGAATGTATTATTGTTAACAATATTAATGAGTATCTACATCTAAGTGTTTGTTGATTGAAAAAATCAAAATGTGTACGTTGATCATGCATTTGTTAATTTTAGGTGAGTGTTTACATAAAAATGATCATGAATTTTCACAAGTTTATGTTTGGTAAACTTCTTGACTACCATGGCCTATATGGCTTAAGCAACTCACCAAGGTGTGCAAGAGCACATTTCCCACATTTTTCATGATGCGAATTGTTCAAAATGAGACTTCAAAAAATTGGCAAAATTAACCATTGTTCAATGGAGCCCAGTATGTTGATAAAACATATCCCCATTTATCGACATACTAGTAGGTCTAGGGGCACTTAATTTTTAACACTTTTGCTTTAAGCTTATAAAGAAGAACTGAACGAATATTTTACTTTTACAGTTATATTAATCACAGTCTCAACATAACATGAACAACAAATTTACTCACCCAAAAATTTTCAGCAAACTGTCTGAAACTTGTACGAGCACTGTACTGCACAGTGAACGTATCCGAATCTTCAGTCATTTGCAATGGAAGTCGCCATATTTGATTGGTGTTTGTTAATTTACCAGGGGTCAGATCTAAAAAAGAAAACAAATTTTGTTTCCTGGTTCCATTTTACTGAACTTTAATTTTCATAATTTGGTTATTTAAATTTAATCTTTAGATATATCTGCAATACGTCATTAATATATATATATATATATAATGCACAATTTAAAATATTTATTTGAGATTTATATGACCTTGAAATTATCAAGAAACATTGCTAAAAGATAAGGCGTCAAAGGTCATTCAACATCAAAACAAAGTCAACAGAAAGTTTCCTTACTAAAATCTTGACATTCTTAAGGCAGGTATAGGTGAGTTTGTATGCAAAAAAAAATATATATTTGGAAGTACTTCAGTACTTCTTATTGTTGTTGGATTTAATTTGTGAACAGGTGTCTGGTCAACGCGAGCGTACATTTTCAAATATTCTGTACGTGTTCATGAATTAAAGTCAGACAATCGTAGTGTTAATTTATAGGCCGCAATAGGGCAGTGTTATATACTTTGTTGGTCAGTGGCGGGAAGATTTTAACAAAACGTGCGCGTGGTAGACTAAGGGTAAGATTTGTGCGTAATAGTACTGATGCAAAGCACAACGCTTGTACTAGTTTTTTACACATTATCTTCCCGGTAAGCGCCGAAATAGTAACGAGAAGCTACGAATGCTCCTGAGCCAACGGGCCTTATTCAGTGATAAAAATTTTACATGTGATTTTTTTATACCGCAAAATGCTGATTTTTCAAATATTTGCTACCTGTAGAATTTTTTAATTTTTGGCTGGTCAATTGTGAGTGTCAAGTGGATGTCAAATCGAGAATAAAAATATATGGTCACTGACTGTTTTCAAAATTCATAACATCGAACAGATAAAAAAAGTTAATCGCATTAATTAACCTAATGCTCCAGTTTTCAAGTTGTCGTCGATTAAAAGGAAAATGATGTCATAGCGTACTTAGATGGTCGGTGACCCCCATTTTTATTGCTGAATTTAAAGGCTAAAATCTCTGAAAATGAAGGGGTTGACGGTTTGGACTGAGCTATATTTTATTTGGTGCAATATTTTCAGGGTTTCAAGCATCTGTCCATTGATGTCTATGTATAAATACTTTTATAGCAGGGTTTTATTTTTAGGGTTGAGAAGTCAACAGCGAAAAGAGCGAAAATAAAAGCCCAGCGAAAATTCCCCTCTATACAGTAGGCCTACTCAGGGATGAGAAGTCAACAGCGAACAGAGCGAAAATAAAATCCCAGCGAAAATTTCCCTCTATACAGTACGCCTACTCAGAAATAGCTATGACACCCAAAACAACCATAAGTAAATGATCTTTAGATTCACCGATATTATGTTATTTTCCACAAATTATTATTCTCTGCAGAACAAGAAACACTTGAAAATTCAGAATCTGGATCTGAATTGGTTGATTTGAAGCGGACTAAGATCAGAATTTTCCCTTAGGTTGGTCGTACAGTCACGAATAAGTAAAGTATTCCGAAAAAGAAACTGGTACACTTTGGTTTGGTTCTATACCACTAAAATTATACAGTTATCGGCCCAAAATAATTGCACATAATGTAAATGGACATGTTTCCTGTGATATGGGCACAAAATGTCTTCCAAAATCCAAGAATATCCCGCTTATAAATCGGGCGAAATAAAGATTTTTGGTAAGGCAACTAAATTTACCAATTTTGAAGGCTACGGTGAAACATCCCCAGCGGAAAATGTAGCACATAAAACCCCAAGCTAGCCCGTACCAATTACTGCTTTACTCCCTCTTAGTCATGGATTAGCGGGCTCTTCAAAATCAAAAGTATACGCATGGAAGAAGAATATGAATGGATGAGAGCCTAATGGTGTATAGCAGTGGTCGATAAGAATGGTGGCCACACGAGATACTGAACACAGTATATAACCTTGAACAGTTTGGTTAAAAGAGAACAATCTTTCAAAACAGTTATGAACAAAGATTTTAATTATAAGCACCAGTGCAATATTTTCATTTGAAATTATGTGAAACAACAACATGGTTATTTTGAATGTTTATCCAGATTTTGACGTTTAGTCATCTTGAGTAGATAACGTTTATTTATTAAATAGTTTTATCTGAATCATCTTATCTTAGTCAATTTAATTGATAATTATTGTCTGTTCAATTTTGGATTCCTAATCAAATAGCGAGCTAAGCGTTACATGGCATAAAATATTGATGCAGCTTGTAATCGATATATCCTGCGGTAGTAACGGCGTATTGAGCAATGGTTTGCGCAGCATTGTTATCGCGTTGTGTTCCAAATTGGTAACTTTAGTTGCCTTACCAAAATTCTTTACTTCAAAATAAGCGGGATATTTTCGGATTTTGAAAGACTTTTTGTACCCATATCACAGGAAACACATTCATTTACATTATATGCAATTATTTTGGGCTTGTAATTATATAATTTGAGTAGTATAGAACCAAACCAAATTGTACCAGTTTCTTTTGGGATACTTTAGTACATGTATTGACTCAAATGTTGTCATTATTTCCCGACAGAAATGCATCATTAAGAACTCAGTGAAAAAACTGGACTCACCATGAACAGCCTCCGTGCCAAGAGAGCTGTGCATCGTTTACTGTCTCACCAAACCTGGTGTAAGCCTTGCAGGATAGCACGGCGATGTGGAGCTCCAAGATGTCTATATTCCACTGATGGCAGCACCGCCGAAGATGATGTAGAGCTACCGACGCAAGCCAGGGTGGTGATATGTGGAGGTGGTATAGGAGGCTTATCAGTAGCTTATCATTTAGCTAAGTTAGGATGGACTGATGTACTGCTAGTAGATCAAGGAAGGTATGTTAACAGAACAACTCTTTACTTTGCTTAAAATTATCACTTTTGACTAAAGCCACAGTGAATATTTTCTTTTTTCCAAGGTCTTGCATGTACCTGAGCAGTTCCATTGAATAGACTCACCATGTATATACTGTATGCAGCATCCCAAGAAGGAGCGTTCGCACAGGGGACCAACAAATTTACGTGACTTCCGAACCACAGAGCAATTAGAGTAGAGTTTCTTGCCCAAGGAGACATGGTCCAACCGCCAGTGCCACCATCTAGGCTCGAACCCACAACATCTGTATTACGAGCCCCGTGCTCTAACTGCTCGGCCATGCTTGCTTGAAACCAGTTTCTTCTTGGAGGAGTATTCTCATGCCTTAATAAAGCACATCAATTTTGTAATCCAGTTGGTTTAAGATTTAAGATAAATTGCATTTTATTTTACTCAAAAACTGAAAACAATAATCATCATAACTCATTGATTATGTCATTATTTTTAACAGCTTAACTTGTGGCTCCACCTGGCAATCTGCAGGAATAATAGGACTTATGAAAAGACACAAATTACTAACGGAAATGTGTATACGAAGCGCACAACTCTATGAATCATTACCAGCAGAAACCGGCCAAGAAACAGGTATGGATTAAGAGCGAGAGAAGTTTTCTTCTTTTTGATATACCGAGTGAGTCATAAAATGCAATCATTGAAGTGGTAGCCATATTTTATGAACATGTAAAATCAATAGTGAAAAATGTCCATTTCCAAGTAACCTCAGATCATGGATACCTATGGTGAAAGAATGAAGATGATTGATTCAAGGCATTCCTTTTTCCTCATTTATTTAAGTCATGGATATAATAGATGTTTCTTTTGAATGTCATAAAAGAAAATCTGAGCATTGGGCCAGACTATAGGCAGGAGTGGACATCCTTACATCTTGTTAACGTCTGACTTAGTGAGGTGAAAACAGTTGCCGACTTCCCATTCAACTCTATGGAGAAAATGCCAGCTCTCTCATATTTTGATTGATTCTAGCAAATTTTCAAAATATTTCGATAGCAAAATCATGTGAGATGAGTGGTATTCAAACCACAACAAAACATTTCATGTGAAAACCTAAGGATTACTATGACTTGAAGGTCTTTTTTCTATTGAATTGTCTATGACATATTAGGACCCCAAAACACTAATACATTTTGGTCTATAAAAAGAAAACTTGAAGAAAATATCCGCTGTTAAACGAGATTTGAAAGGTCTGATTAGTGCTAATTAATAAGAAATCATTAAAAGTCCATTCTATGACCATTTACCCTCGCTTTTTAAACAATTAAAATACTAATTTCCACCATTTTTTGTCCATAAACTTTTTACACAAAATCATACCTTAAAACTGTCAAATTTCATGATAGCGCCAACATATTTTCCTGTTAAACTAATTAAGATTTTGTTGCTTACAGCGTCCTCTAACAGAAAACCTAAATATAATTGTCATGTACTAAAGTTTTGAAGAAATGACAAAGTCAGTCATGCGTATAGACTTTTACACATGCTACTGTTTGGCTGCAGGCCTAGGTAGTATGTAGAAATTTGTTGTGTTGCATATTATTATAAAATCTGTCACATATAATGGACCAAAATAACGAACAGGATTATTGTCCATCAACAAGGAATTCAAAGCATATTTTTCTAACCCAACAGTGGTGTAGCTAACAATGGAAATAGCAGCAGAATGAAATACTGTAAACGTGAATATTTCACACTTATTATTTTTTGTGCACAGCTAATTTTGAATCATATAACACTGTTTAATTTTCGTGCTCTTGATCAAAAAAGATTTAGCAGGTATGTAAGTAAACCAATGAAGAATAGGTTTAAAACAATTTATTACAAAATCATCATCCAAACAGGTATACTCGAAGATTAAAAATTCGGGTTCATGTTTTAATACCCCTTTGAATGCTGATATTGTAATAAATTGTTTTAACCCATTGGAGTTTTTTTACCAACTCACATGTAGATAAAGTTGTTTGGGGTTAAGGATTAATGTGTTCTTGGTGTTTTTTGTTTGTTTGTTTTGTTTCAGGTTTCAAACGGACTGGTAGTGTAGCAATAGCAAAAACACCAGATAGAATGGTAGAACTGAAAAGGAGGACAGCAAGAACAGAGTAAGTTGTCAAAGTTTGTGGAAATAACGAAATCTTTGCTGCTTCAATCTAGATTGTTTTTTCTTATCATATGCTTAAATATTTATTAAAAGTCTTTTTAAAACACTCTGATGCACTCTAGGGGTTTAATATTTTGATTTTGATTTTGATTTTTACTCAATAATGCTTGTTACCAATTACCATTCATCATCATCCTTCGACTTCCGTCGAGATCCATGACACACATCTTTGCCAACTATATTTATCACACATTGCACTTCCAAGCTCATTGAAGTTCAAGCCAGGATCTCTACATATGGTATCAGGGTACGTTAAAGGTCTACAGCCTCTGAGCTAGCCTCTGTTTGGACATGGCAGTCTCCAAAGAAGAAGGTCCGATATGATTTGGTCCTTGGCTCGAAAGCAGTGACCAGCAAACTGGGCTCTCCTCTGTGCCTCGGTTGTAGAGATAGGGGGTATATCACAATAAATTACCATGCATGATGCAGTATTTTTATAGCATAGCGATATTCTTTCAAATTTTGTCAAATTCTTTATCAGTAACCATACCAAATCGCGTTCTTTGTAACATTCTGGTGTTACCTACATCGTTGTATTAACTTGGTATCAAAGAAATTGGGTTTTTTTCACAACCGACCAGACAATCCAAGCATTCATTGATGTTATAAGGTGCGTTTACATTGCGACAACATGGCCCTCGACGTAGGGTAACGTTTCCAAAATCACAAAATCCTGGACGACAAGCAACGAGTACAGATGAAAAATCAAAGTTTGTTGACGGATAGTAACGAGTCTCAACAACACCACGGCAACAAGTGACGAGTGGGTGCTGAAAGAAACGCAGACTTACTAATAAATTAAGAGTTTGGCTTGACATTGGATGATGACTTCTCGTCGATGAACAACTGTAAGCAACGTAGTGAGGCGGCAAATACTGACCAAGGCTGACGTAAAGGAACAAATGCTATCGACTGGTCACGGCAACAGAAACGTGACTTGAAGTTTGTGCGGGTGGTACCGTCATTCCTACTCACATCCCTGCAACACACTGTTGTTGATAACGATTACCAAAGAATTGTGACGACCTCTAAATGAAGATAGGCTGCTACAAACAGCATGGAAACGTCAAAGAACCGAGGGTTGCGGTGGCCAACGAGATCTCAACGATATCAAATCTTATTCTATGTCATCCCAAAATTTTAAAACTTGTATCTGAAAGCGACCGATAGTAACGACAACCTGCGTAGGTTAGAGGCGTGTGCCAACGTGAACTGACTTTTAACTAACGAGGAAATGGTTTTAAATTCAAAACTGCACGTCCCAATGTAAACGCACCTATAATTGAAAATCTGTTTTGTCATTTGAGGTCATTTTGTGCTCAATGCTGACAAGTCCATTACACAAATTTTGAAAATCATGGGTAATTTAGCAAGTAGCTTTTTATAGAGCCCCTCCGAATTTTACATGAAAGTCCCAAGTTTCAAAGTGTGATAAATTTGTCTTTCACATGAAATTTGGAGGGGCTCTATAAAAAGCTGCTTTTGAGGGATGCATCCAGAATAAGTGGCCAGTTCTCCTGTGGTCAAGCAGGGTCAACCAAGGTCTTTTAACATAGTGCTGACACTAGCCTTGTAGATGTATTGAATTGAAGGGGTGAGAAAGCGCTTAGTCTCTGTCCAATGCAATGTTTCAGACAGTATTATAGGCTAACCTATTGATTTTTTTCCATTTCAGAGCTCACGGTTATGAAACAGAATTACTAACTCCATCTGACATTGAAAAGCTTATACCGTGGGTGCGAGTAAATGATCTAGAGGGCGGTATGTTCATACCAGGTGATGGCGTAACAAATGGCAAAGACACTGCCAGGGCTTTAGCTGCTGGAGCATTGGCTAAAGGTAAGTCATTAAAGCAATACACTCCCGGTCAAAAGTGTTTGCGCACCCTTAAATATGGGCAAGAATGTAATTATTATATCAAACGACCAAAGCTGTGAAAAAATTCATGTGTTTTATAGGTGCTTAATGTATCCAATATAAAAAATTTATGTTTCTTCTGAAATTCGATCTTCCATAACCATAAAATGGCCGATTTCCTGGACCATATACAAATACACCACACCCACTTTTTGATATCTTCCTATGTTGTTTATTATTCAATGCTCATTATCACCGAGTAGCCGTAAAGAACATTTTCAGGTAAGAAGTTTTCCAACAAATGTGCAGTTGTGTATTTAAACTCCGTTTATTATGTGCAGAAGAAAGTACACAATATGTTTAGCAAGTCATATTTTCAAATGCGATAAATGCAATTCTTCTTGAGTTTTTTAGATATATGTATGTAAAATATAAATCCGAAAAAATATGGCGCAAATGATGAATGGTTCTCGAGATACGGCTGGTTAAAGGTTTGGTGCGCAAACACTTTTGACCGGGAGTGTACTATAGTATACAAATAATGAATGTTTATGAGTGCAATGGTACAAATATTTCATGAGGTGAAAGATCAAATGCTCAATTCAAACGAGGCAAAGCCGAGTTGAATGGCTCATTTGATCTTTAACCGAATGAAATATTTGTTCCATTGACTCGAATAAGAAATGAAGGAATGTGACTATCATTCTGACTGAGTGTATTGCATTAAAATGAAGGAATGTGACTATCTAAAAGCATTGTCAAGTGTATTGTGTCAAAAAAAATATTTTGCCACAGAAAAATGGTACTAATACATGAGGAATTAAATTTGGGATCCCGAATTTAATTCAAAAAATTGCCATAACCGAAAAAGAAAGCATATTTAAACCAAATCATTTGGAAGGAGGTATTAATATCTACCCAAAACAAGCCCAATAAGCTAAAAAAAAAAAATCAAAAGTCATGGGTGACAGGGGGCGCTTCATTTTTAAAACTTTTTATGTGTTGCTCTAAGGGTCCCAGGAAATACGAATGTAAAAGATGCAATTTGTGTCAAGTGTAGCAGGAGAGACAAAGTGCATTCATTATTTGAAGAGCTTGTTTCAAAAGGGCCTAAATCCACTTTTGGTAAAAATTGAGTTATTGGTGCCAAAGTGTAGTGCTATAGTAGTAGATTAATGGAACCAAGCCATTTTCCCCAAAAATTGCTTTCATTGAGTCTACAAGTAGACAAAAATCTGTGTTTGTTTCCAAAAGGGTCTGTTTCCAAAAGGGCCTAAATCCATTTTAGGGTGGAAATGAAGCTTTCAATAACAAATAAGCAATAAAGTTTGGATTTCCATAAGTGATGTCATTGTAGTAAGAGGACCTATCCCTAACTTGTAAAGCAGTAAAAACTCAAAAATAAATTAAACATGACAAGAAATCATCCTTTGCTGATTTTCAGATGGATTTAGGCCCTTTTAGAAATAAACTCTAAATGAAGAGATCATTCCCCAAAAGAACATAAACCAACTTTGGGTAAAAATTTAGTTGTTAGTGCCATAGTGTAGTACTATAGTAGTAGTTTCATGAAACTAAACTATTTTCATTGAGCTTACCAGTGCACAAAAAGTTTGTTTCCAAAAGGGCCTAAATCCACAGTTTATTTCCAAAATGGCCTAAGTAGAGCTTACATAAAAAGTGAACAATGAAGTTCTGATTTCCTTGAGTGTTGTCACTTTAGTTAGAGGACTAATTCCTAAAATGTAATTTAAGCAGCAAAAACTTGAAAAATAACATTGCACAATAAGAAAACACTTTTTGATGGTTTTCACAAAAAGTACTGAGATGGATTTAGGCCTTTTTGGAAACAAACTCTTCATTTGTCTGTGATGCACCATCTGTTTCATTATAAAGCTGGATTCAGACTCGAAGCAAACGCACCGAGAATGTGTAGATGGTAGTTTTGAGCTGTTCCGATAGATCTATATCAAAACCTAACACCACTTGCAAGGTACTTCCTTTTGCAAATCCTCAGCCAATACTCGGTTTTGATCCGGGAAAATGGTGTGGTACACCCCTTGGGGTATTGTGGGCTGCTACAGTTTGTTTGTGTTTTAAGTGTGAATTTATTTGAGGTGTTTTGCGGAAATTTTAATCGCCCAACTTTGCTCACGCATGACATTTGTGATGACTGGTCAACTTTCCCTAACAACAAGAACTTGATTTGGCAATCACATCAACAACCAATCATAACCTTGTGTTTCACATACGACACAGAGTACAACTTGGCAACAAGCGTTAATAATTGAAAAATACAGTGGAACTGAGGCTCTGTTTTTTCCATAGATTTACAGGGGAGATACAAGGCACGCCGCCATTTTTATTACGGTATGGAGGCAAAATTTGGGGTATTCGGTTTTCACCGAAGCTGCATCGGGACTTGTCGCAACTTTAGCGCGTCTATGGTCTTTTGCGTCTGTTTTGCTTAGGCGCACTCTCTGCGTAAATTTTACGCGTGCTGGATAAGATGCACTTATTACGCATCTCTGCTGAGGTATTGGAAGATGCACAATAACAAATATATATAGCGCCCGCTTACGGTCGGTCAAGATTCGACTTGTCTCGAGTGGACCCGAATATTTGGTATATAAAGCCTGGTATCTCCCCTGTATATCTATGTTGTTTTTTTCAGATAGACTTATATGACCCTGATATCCAATTCACAAGTTTGTATTCTTCAATAAAATGTTCTAAATGTTTAAAATTTTTTGTTCTTATTGTAGGTGTAACCATTGCAGAGAAAACTGAAATAGAACAAATCTTAACTAAAAATGGTCGTGTGAGCAGTGTGAAAACTAGCAGGGGAGAGGTGCAATGCGAACACTTTGTCAATGCAGCTGGGATGGTAAGTTCAAATGCCCGGGGGTCACAGTGGGGGGGGGGTACTCAAATCTGGTTTCGGTAGGGACGTGTCTCTGCAAAACTTGAAAAGCCACCCATCATAATACCAATTATCAAGAAAAAGGGACCCATCCATATACCAAATGTCCAAAATTTTGAGGCAATTTTTTAAAAGAATTGCATGCTATATCTGCACAGATTTTTTTGAATTGTTGTGAAGAAGCACTCATTGTATGCACCATTTGGCACAAAGTTTGGGAACTTTTGACAAGAAAACCCATTAGAATACCACATTTTGGAAAGAAAAAGGACCAATTGAAATACCAGAGACCGTGATTTTGCAACCCAAATTTGCGGTGTGTTCCCATAACCGCTTTTGTACTAAGTATCTCTAAAATTTCTATTTTTTTTTATAAGGTTTTTCTTCTTTGTTGCTACTTTCGAATGTATGATAATGACATAAATTGTTCCTGAGAATTTATTATTACCAAAACATACCTTGATTTACCTACTTTCATGTGTTTTGAATAACTGGTTTCAATCCAGAGCATTTGCATTGATTACCGGTATTGAAAAAGAAATTAATGGAAGTAGAAAAGTTACATATTACAATTTTAACTTCTCTCATATCAGATACTGTATATACTGAGAGAAGTTAAAGTTGTAATATGTCTTCAGCCAAGGGACTTGTATAGTTGTGACATTATAAGAAATTGAATACTAAAATGCAATACTGACCCAAGTCCACTTTTTTCAAAAATTAGTTATACACAGGAGAGACTTTCTTATTGCTAGGACTACCTTGTGCATGAAGGACTAAAATGAATCCGCACCGCAAGTGCCCCCAAAAGTCCTTTCTGTATCCAAAATTTGTCAAAATCTATGGACTTTGGGTCAGTGTTGCATACATATGTTGTTTTATTCAATCAATCAATCTTTATTTGTTTTCATCTCACATAATAGACAATGATAATTTATAATGATACAGTTTAAAATTATACTACATAATTATTATTGTTATTGAATGTATCATAAGTAGTCAAAACCATGTTCTCGGCCACATTTCCTCTTGAAATTGGAAGATAATTGGTAGGGTCTGTCTATATTGCTTAGAAAACATGCAAAAATTGGTCTCATTTTAAAATGGTGGTCAAAAAAAATCTATTTAAGGAAAAGTTCCACAGCAAATATGTGAAAATACTTTTCACAATTTTTCAATGAAATTTGGCTCACACAAGCAGAGCATCAGCAAATATACATTACTGCACAAAATATTAGGTCCAGATGGATCCCACCCGTTTTTACATAAAATTTAATACATATAGCACGTATGAATGCAATAATGACCCAAATCCACAGTCTAAAATGACCCCTGCAGAGTATTACAAGCACAAATGCTATAGAAAAATCATGTTTCATTTGGTAATTGGATTCATTAACATACCATGTGAGCCATATTGACATAACTTAAACATCAGACATACTTCGAAGTTTTTTGTCATTTTTCTTAAAAACTATTCCAGTGGACTTGGGTCACTGTTGCAGTCTGATATTCAATTATCAAATAAAATGTCTGCTAAAAAGATTGGTCTTAATTCACTTGTACATGAATATTTTATTTTATTACAGTGGTCCAGAGGTATAGGTCAACGAACCAAGCCCCCTGTCTGTGTGCCTGTCTACCCAACTGAACATCAATACTTGGTAACAAAGAAACAAGACAATCTGCAGCTCAATACTCCATGTAAGTCATTAAATCAACCTTAGGACTAAGATAGGTCTACAGCTGTAGTGCAAAGAACTAAGGCCCCTGTTCCGTGTATCTGGCTACCCAACTGAACATCAATACTTGGTAACAAAGAAACAAGATGATCTACAGCTCAATACTCCATGTAAGTCATTTAAGTCAACCTGAAGACTAAGATAGGTCTAGAGCTGTAGTGCAAAGAACTAAGGCCCCTGGTCCGTGTATCTGGCTACCCAACTGAACATCA
>JXSR01S025369.1:86927-97436 GCA_000969725.1 Ophiothrix spiculata
TCCCCTTTCCCCACCTCTGCTTGAACAGGTTGGATCAAATGTTAAAAGTTTGTTTGTAGAGTGACATAGATAGTTTTACAAAGTACAGGTAGTCTAAGTATCCAGTGTTTCCAGATGTACATGATATGTGACCATTCACTACAAACCACAAGTAAAGTCAGCCCTGGGTCAAATTTGATAAATTGCAAATGCAAAAAGAACACACGTTCAGCTTTATCTCAGGGTTTTTCATGCCTTTAAAATAGTCACAATTTCAGCTTTTTCTTTTATTGTCAGCCTATTTTGGACATTTTGTCACTATTTTCAGCATTTTGCAGAGGTTTTTTTTTCCAACTAACTCTCACACCCCTGGCTTTAAAAATGACACTTGTTTCAAATTCATGACACCCAGAAGAAGAAGAATGATTCTTCCAAGCACAAAAAATAAGAATACCTTAAACCAAGAAAAATTAAAAATTTCTTAAAAATGCACATTTCCAATGCAACTATATTTGGAAAATGTTAGTTATCAGATATTTTAGAGTTGATATCAAAACTGATATGTTCAAAACACGCTAAGTAGAACAATTATTACTATTATTGAAATGAAAAATACTGACTTTGCTGGAGATTTGTGATGGATGGTCACATAGAGCAGACAAACATCCTGGGCTATGACCTCTATTCTACATGGGAACAGTGCAAGACAAACAAGCAGTGTTATCTTTTTCAGGCCTTTCTAGACCTTTTGACATTCTCAATCTTGTAACATGTTTTTCATCATAAGTGGATTAATTCTTTCAGATTTTGGTTCCTTTTTTCGCCCACAAACAGATGATAGTATGTATAAAAATGGGTTGATTGCTGAGTTTATCGGTAAAACTACCGCAACAATCCAAGTGTAAAGAAGAGGTGTGATTGATATTAAGTGGCATTGGACTAAGATGGCAAGCACAATTATTACAATCCAACACCCAAAATCTGACAAAACGATAGCGGACATTTTCAGCGCTAGTCTCCTGTCACGAAAACTTTGACTTAAATACCCCGGTACTCTGAATGATTTCTTTTTTAAATTAACAAATATCATGATATATGAAATAATTATGATTAAACAGCAAAGAGAATTTAAACCTAAAAATATGGCTAATGACAGATATTGGTTTGGCTGAGTTGTGGGCTCTGTGCTTTGGTAAATTTGAGCCACTTCATCTGATTCATATGTGGACTGGTCATCTAGATAGTCTTGATAAGCATACAGAGAATTTGACTGAGATGAGCTACTACTGGTGTCATAATAGTATGTCGACGTAACGGTCATGGTATATTTCACTTCAGGCGGTGATTTAGGTATTAATGGTAAGCCTATGCAAACTTCCGACATATCATACAGATCTTGATTTGTACGGCTTATTACCGTTGGAATGATTCCCAATGACAGCGCAACCACCCATATAATTATAAGACAAATTACGGTGCTTTTCTTTGAAAATTGTGAGTATGGATTGACAATTGCTACAAGCCTATCAATGCTGATTAAAGTGATTATCAATAGCGAGGCCTCGCTTGAGAGCAGGGCGAGGAAGCCTACAAACTTACATGCAGGCCCTGAACGCCATTCCTCAGCTATAGACGGGAAATGGGAACCAAAGTAAGAATCAACCGATGCTATTATCAGCATGTAAAATCCCATGATCAGATTGGATATGGCAAGATTTGTGATTAGAAGCACTTGCACTGTATTGTCACAATTCTTTCTTAAACATCGCCAGGTAATGACAAAAATGTTGCCGACAATAGCACAAGACGCTGCCACAAACAAGAACACTGTAATGATATCGTTTTGTAGCAGATGATGACAGGTTAAGTAGGGCAAGGCGGGGTCAATAGGTTTGCACTGCGAGTCATTGATGAAGCAGCAGGTGGATGAGGAGTCTACAGTGATGGCAGAGGTCGGTGGAAGCCCCGCAAAAGAGCACTCGGAAACAAAAGAGAGTCTGTTGCCCTCAAGTTGCACATTTTTCAGATTAGATAGGCCTGCAAAAGATTGACACTCAATATGACTTATTTGGTTATTCTGAAGATATATGTTCTGAATATCAGTGACCCCTGTCCACATGGTTTGATTTCGGTTAGATGGGCATTTTATGGTGTCATCGGTAGCTTGGAAAACACCCATGCCCAATTGCTTGATTTGATTATTTTTGAGCTCAAGGTCAACTAACTTTTCCAGTCCATAGAAAGCACCTGCAGAAAGATCCTCTAGTTTACTTGAACTTAGTAATAGATATGAAAGTTTAGAAAGCCCTGCAAAAACACATGCTTGTATTCTACCCAAATTATTATTGTTTAGATGCAACCATTGCAACTTTGCTAAACCCAGGAAAGTGCCTGCTTGGAGGTCTGTTAGCGATGTATCAGTGAGGTTCAATTCCTCCAGCATACCAAGGCCTTGGAAGACCCCAGACTGGAGACTCATCAGTTTATTGCTACCAAGATGAAGGGTTTTAAGTCGGGATAAGCCTTTGAAAGCTCCCGGAGAAAGATTACGAAGCAGATTATTTTGCAAATACAACTCTGTAAGAGCGGAAAGACGCCGGAAAGCTCCAGGGATAATATTGGTGATGCTGTTATGATTCAAAGATAAGAATTCTAGTTTGCGAAAGTTTGGGAACATACCAACCTGAAGGCTCGTTACTCTGTTACCTGTCAAAAGAAGGTCAAGCAAGTGTGGTAAATTGTCAATGAAAAGAAAGTCGTTTGTAAGTTGGTTTTTGTTTAGATTTAAGATTATCAGATGGGGCGTGTCAGTGAATACTTCAGATGGAATACTTGTGATACCATTCCCCTCCATGAATAAGTGGTTAAGCTTCATAAGCCCATAAAATGTTTCCGCTTGTAACCTATCCAGCTTATTATGCGACAAATACAATGTTGTCAATTTGCCAAGAGATTGGAATGTTCTTAGTTTTACAACTTGGATCCTGTTGTTTTTCAGAGAAAGTTCACCCAAGTTTTGTAAACGTGTAAACATCGCTGGATTGATAGTTTCAAGATAGTTGTCGTTCATTTCTAACGAGCTTAGAAATGGTAGGGAATTGAATACTTGTGGGTCAATGAAACTGATTTCATTTTCATCCAGATACAAACTGGACAGTTTATCGAGTCCATCAAAAGTATTCTTTGGTACTTGTCGTAAATGGTTCTTTCTGAGATTTAAAGATGAAAGATTATCTAGACCAATAAATGTGTTTGGCTCTATGGCAGTCAAGTTGTTCCTGTCAAGCTCAAGAAATCGTAAATAATGCAGCCCATTGAATGCCCCAGGTGCAATATGGGTAATCCTTCTGTTACTGGCAAATAACTTTGAGAACGTAGGATGTTTCGCGATGGTCGTTCCTGATTGTAAGATTGGATATATAAGCAAGGTATTGTTTTCTAGTTGGTTTGAGCAGTGGATTGTAAACCTTTGATAATGCAAAGTGGAGTCACATGTGGTTGGGTTTATTGGTAATCTTGCTTCTACCATAGCTTGCATATGAAATTCAACATGGTAAATCTGGTCATATACAACTGACTTACACAAGGACGCAGCTTGCATGTCGTTAGCATCTAAAGAGTCACACGAAGTCCATTGATCACCTGGTAGCATAGAGAACTTAACAATAGCAGAAGATCTGATATGAATTTGCATGATGTTACTGGTGCGAATCCTAATCGCGCAAGATCTTTGGACAGTGTGAACTGCCAGTATACTATTTCTGCATTTGTCTTGGTTATGTGGGCTTTCGACATAAAAAAAGTCGGATGGATCCCAATTTATATGCATTATTTCCACACTGATTCCATCAGAGTTGGATACTATCGGAGGCAGTATGACAATGGTACATTGATTCCAATTTGAATTGCGTGATACATTCACTTGAATTTCAACATCATCCTCCAAGACAAAGTTTGATAAAGGAGTTCCATCACATGCAGGTTCATATTGGCCAAAGCCGCTGCCTTCTATATCTGAGGAGGCACAACTGACCAAACAACAGATCAGTAGAAACTCATAAAACATGATGGTGACAAATCAATTCACAGGTTTTCAAAATCTTAAATAATGTTATTGTTAATCAGTTAATTATGGTCACTTTTAAAAAGACGTTGTTCCTTCTATCAATTATCAAAGTGGTAAGATTGAGGATTGAGTCAGTTAGCTTGAATTCCCAAGTCAAAGTTCAAGAGAAGAGACAAGTAATTTTGTAAGCTGGATAAATCATCACTGTTGATGTCCTCTTTACATTCCTATCCAAAGAATGGTAGAACAGGTGTTCTATTTGTATCCCTTAATACAACACAATGTCAGAATTCCTCTCAAAATAGTAGAGTACTGTTTTTAGTGATAATTGAATCCATATTCATTTAGTTGACTCCTTTTTTCTTTAAAATCCATTCAAGTCCACTTGCTTATGCAAAAGTAGTTTACTGGTGCTGTCACCCAAAGGTTCTACTCAATTAACGAAGCTCTAATCATCTGGCAGAAGTAAGCAACAAGTGTTTAATCCTGGATCTGTTTCAAATCAGTAATTATCACCAGTGTGTTTGCTATACAACTCTACATAAACCACTAAGTCACTTTTGCCTTTAGATGATTAAGTCACAGCAAATGTGAACCGACAACTAAATCAATTAATTGAATGGCTCTGTATTTCCTCATTTATAGTATATATTGTAGCAATAAAATTCCTATTAGTCAATAATGAATATGATACACAATTTCCTCTGTTCCGCTTAATTACTTACATACTATTCATGTTTTTACAGTAGATATCAATAATTCATTCCCTTCTGTCTGCTAGCCAATAATCAATAAGTATTTTGTATTTCTCGTTTACCAATTTTTCCACTTGAAAGATTCAACAATTGTAGGCAGCTGATTCAATATATTGGTTTAAGTGTTCAAATTTAGAGGTATATTGCTCAATTTCATATAGATGCCAATCTTTTATATGAGTCACAGATAATATTGTGAGTTATTTGTGATAGCAATCTGTAGTCATTGAGTGGTGACTCAATGTTGGTTGTATTATGAGTGACAAGTGTAATCACCAACTATTGGGACAGTGGTGTCTTAGAGGTATCATATTCTAAGTACTCAGTAAACAGGTAGTGAGTCAAAGATGAGTTATTGAACAGGTTGTGAATCAAAGATGAGTTATTGAACAGGTGATGAGTCAAAGTTGAGTTATCATATCACAATGATAGTCAAAGATGAGTTATCATATCACTATGATAGTCAAAGATGAGTTATCATATCACTATGATAGTCAAAGATGAGTTATCATATCCAGATGATGAGTCAAAGATAAGTTATCATATCACAATGATAGTCAAAGATGAGTTATCATATCCAGATTAATTTAATCAGCTGCAGTAGAAAGTTGGTGGATTGGGGCTCAGATTGTGCTAAAAGCTCAAATCTCTTGTAACCATCAAGCTTAAACACATAACAGCACCCATTATTGTTGTATCACAGAATTCCAAGAATTGTTCGTTTAGTGTTTGATCCTATCTTAGCATCTGATAGAATAGATGTAGGGTGTGCCGGATTAGCAACAATAGTTAAAGCAGGCGCCAATCATTCTGTAATCAATTCTCAAATATTTGTGGATTGATCTACGCTTGAAATCCGTCACTGAAACAATACTTCCTCGTAAATGATGTTCATACGTGACCATCAGTTGCAATGCGGTGTTATCATTGGTATATCTAGGACTATTTACATTGTATCCCTGGTGATTGCACAATGAACTATTGATACCGTTTAGATGTGACACAATCAACACAGTCTAACAGTCTGTTTTCAAAAAAAATTCTGTGCCACATCGATTTTATCCTTTAGACGCCAGGTTTAAGCAGTGTCAAGATATTAATCTTCCAATATATTATCAAAACCGTAGAATTCGCTGTAGAAATACTGCAAAATGCCCATCAATGAGCAGCCAGCCACTCAGCTTACTGGCTCATATGTGTTAGCCGGCTGGGTACTCCACAGACAAGTGAGATTTGCCCGCTGACTTACATTGTACTCATGTTATTGTATGGGCAACTGAAACTTTTTAAGATGACTTACACCAAACTTGTGCAAGGAATAGCTGCTGTTTGTTGCTAGTGATTTGGTTTGTAGATGGGGTAACAATAAGCTATTCCAGAAATTGGGCAAACTCCTTAAAGTAGTCAAAGATAATTTCTGCATGTCTTGGGAATATCCAAATTTAAATATTTTTTTCCTTCTTTGATATAACAACTATGAATGCTTTTTTTAACCATTTCAGCCCCAATGTTTGGATTTTTTTAATTCATAAAAGTAAAAATCGCAATGGAAAAATGGTTGATTTGGTTTTGAAAAAAATATGTAAACCATAGGAATCATGAGCCTTCTTTAAGGGTTTCTAGCATATCTCAAATTTAGATATATTATATGTGGATGTGAATTTGAATATGCAAATCAGAGGTGGAGGCATGATAGTGGCATTGCTTCCTATTTTCACCTTTGTTATTTTATTAACATAATTATTTAACTACCATAAATTTACATGATGCAATGCTCTTGGTACAATATACCTTGCAAGTTTTAAAGAGCTATTTTTGAAGAAAATGTTGGGTTTTCGTCATCCATAACATAATTTAGACAAATATGTCTTAAAATGCAAAATTGGAAAAAATTGGATAAAACTTAAATATAAGCAAAACTGGACAGAATCCAACTAAAAATGTTGATCGTCTGCTAAAGTCAGGGACATATTTCAGGAGATGAGAAGGGAGGTACCCCTTGGGGTGTACAAATTATATAAATTAGCCTATTTTACCCACCAGGCGGCGCTTCACAACCAAGGAATGACAATTCACACCGCTGCGCACTCAGGTCCTCAAGTCCTGGATATGCCCATGAAAGGACTTCAGTTTAGGATAAATTTGTAAGTCTCTCCCAATAAACAGTTTGAGTTTGGTTATCCATAGGGCAGCTATTTCAAGCAATCCGTGGCAGCTCTGGTTGTATTGCTGCAGGGAGCATGCCATTCTAGTTGTATTTCCATAGGGAGCATTCCATTCAAGCTCAGCCCCCTGACACTTGGATATTGTCTCATGGTTTACTACAAAGTTCAATGAACATGGCTCATAGGTGAGCTAGGGTTGCATGGCCACTCAAAACAAGATGTCTTGTTGTCATGGCATAAATTGCCCCCATATTATAATTTGAACACATTTCCAACAGGTTTTTTTGGACCAAGTGTACTTTAGGTCCCATCCAGAATTTTAGGGTTAGGGTTTAGGGTTAGTGTTAGGTTTAGTTTAGGGTTAGGGTGTAGGGTTAGGATTAGGGTATAGTTTTTGATGGGACCTAAAGTATACTTTTTCCATTTTTTTTTCTGTTTAGGAAGTCCTATGTTTTAATTTCCCAATTAATTGTGAGCAAAATTGCTAGTGGAACCGGGAGTGGAACATGATATATGAAAAAATATGTGCAAATTTTAAACATAACCTTCCCCAACCAATGTTGTTAAGAGATGTTTATTGAAATTGAAAAAGAACGGGCTACTCACATGTGTCCATCACAACATAGTATGTGGGGGTTAGGGAGAAGAAGGGTGATAAACTGACGAGTCAACAAATATTTTAAACTCGCAATCTGTTTTATTATATACACTCATTATACCGCTCATTACCAAATTAATGTCATTCAAGTGTGCCATCCAAGTATTCCTGGCCAAGATTGTACGTAGCTCTACTCTATTCTGGTCATTTCTTGATGAAAATTGGGCTTGTTTGGTACTGGTCAGTTATGATAACTGGGGTAATCCTTTGCTCTTTGGCCAGCAAGCCTTTACACTTTGAAGTCAAGTACTTGTACATTGTGCAAAAAGCTTGTTTTGCAATGACCAATGGTCAATTAGGGTCTGTAACTAGGGTAATCTTACAGACCAGTACAGTAGATGGATGGATGGATGAGTGATGCCCGTGGGACACCAGGGGTCACTTGATAAGAAAAGGCGTTGGCTGATTTTGAAATGCGACCAGTTTGTGTATAAAGGTGTGTACTTCCTAATTTTTTGAATAAGGCTTTTTGAAATAAATCCATCTGGAAAATGTGAATTGTGTAACATAATAACAGTTTTGAATCTTTGTAGAAACTTTATTGACTGAAAAAAAAGCCTGGAGGGTTAACTTGACCAACTGTATTGGAAAGGGTGTTAGCAAGGGCAAGAAGTTGACAAATAATATGGCAACGTCATAGTCAGATGTTTCAGAGTTTAATAGCCACGATCATCAAAGAGAAGTTCAACGTTCCCCAACAGTCACTGACTTGAATGCATTTTAAGAACTATTAACTAATATCCATAACCATTCTTGCTGAACTGAAACGTTTATAGTAAAACAGACATTATTTGTGATTTGAAGTTTTAAATTTCCAAAGAAGTGAAAATTCAATGATACTGTTTCTGATAATAAATCACTAAATTTTCAAAATTTAAACTTCTAAGTCACTACCAATATATTATAGTGAAGAGATCAAGTTTTAAGTAGGCCCTATATTTTACCTTCTTAAAGGATAATAATATTCACTTTAAAATCAACAGCTGTACACTCCCGGTCAAAAGTGTTTGCGCAAAAAACCACTACCCAGCCGTATCTCGAGAACCATTCATCATTTGCGTAATATTTTTTCAGATTTATGTTTTACATACATAGATCTAAAGAACTCAACAGGAATTGCATTTACCACATTTGACAATATGGCGTTCTAAACATGCTGTATACTTCCTTCCGCACATTCAAACCAGTGGCGTAGCCAGGGGTGGGCAAGGTGGGCAATTTGCCCACCTCGGAAATTTTTTGGAGAAATTTTGAAGACCAGGGAGAGAAATAAAGGGGGCAGGAACTGCCTTTTCCCAATAAAATTACGACAATTAGTGCTGAAAATCGCTAAAAATTAGGTTGAAAGCACAATATTTGGCGTTTTTTCTTGAAAAACTCGGCCGAGTCGGCCCCTTGGAACCCCTGTAAATTCGCATTGGAGAAATCTTGGGTGGTTTGCCCACCCTTGGAGAAAGGTCTGGCTACGCCACTGATTCAAACACAGAGTTTAAATACATAACTGCACATTTTCTGGAAAACTTGTGACCTGAAAATGTTCTTTACAGTTACATGGTGATAATGAGCACTGAACTAAAGTACATAGGTACATAGCAAAAAGTGTGTGTGGTGTATTTGTATATGGTCCAGGAAATCGGCCATTTTTATGGTTATGGAAGACTAAATATCAGAGGAAACATAGATTATTTATATTGGATACATAAGGCACCTATAAAAACATGAATTTTTCAGAGTCTTGGTCGTTTGATATAATAATTATGTTTTTGCCCGTATTTAAGCATGCGCAAACACTTTTGACCGGGAGTGTACATTTGGAAACCAAAATGTTAGGAAAACAAAAACATTTGCCTGATAACTGCTTTTTAGAGCAAATGATATGATTTTGTTTGTTTGTATGGATTCTAAAGGTCTTTCTTTTATTCAAATAATAAGTATTCACAAGTTTTCATTCTCAAGTGGATCATGGCTACTGCCTTTAAAGTATATATACCAGTATATATACCACAGATCCTGATAATACCACTGTAAATTGACCAATTTCGTAAACAAATTTGGTTCTTCATCAACAAGGAATTAATGAAAATGCTGCAATGAGAAATTGAGTAAACTTGATGTGATTGGCAGTTTACAACACATTGTCTTCAAGCAAAGCTTCATGCAAATATATGTAGGCAGGAATTTTAAAAGGAGAATCTCCGTTTTGTAAGTATAAGGGCCCACTCAGAGCTGGTTTCAGACAAAAATAGGGGGTTGAATTAAGGGGCAGAGTCTACCTTTTAAGATCTCATATCTAAAATTTGCAGCAGTTTTTGAACACAATCTTCATTTATAAGAAGCAAAATAATTAGAATAGGGGTGTCAACTTGGCACATACTCAAAATTAGTTGCCGCTTTGCAAAGATATGAGGGGCGTGAGCCAAGCGCCCCTCTCCCTATTTCTGCCCTGATAAACGACCCCACCTCCCAGGCTGCCCCACCCCCGGTAAGCCTACCTTGACATATATCTTGATAAACAAGTACAAATTTTAAACAAAATTCACCCTGTGGGTGTCACAGTGCTCAAAAAGAATGAAAGAAGTATGAAACCCAGGGCATGAAAATATAAAGATCCAACACTCAACATTAATTTCATGGCTGTATGTTTTGTTTTCAAATCTGTCTTTACGTAAAATGAATAAAACTGTTGTATGAATTACCCGAAGCCAGTCCAAAGTATTTGACAATACTTCATCTTGGAAAAGGCGGTATTTATTGCTAATTTTGCCACTAGCATTAAATCCTGCATTGAATTCAAGATTAGTGTGGTTTCATTAATAGAAATTGTGCTATACATTCCACATAATAAATGTGTCCTAATTGAACCTAAATGTTGCCCTGGGTTCTTTT
>JXSR01S025369.1:140040-150300 GCA_000969725.1 Ophiothrix spiculata
TTCTACCTAAAAAAAAAAAGAAGAGTACACTATAAATATATACTGAAAATTTCACTTGATTCCGATCATTCGTTTCTAAGTTACAAGCTTTTTAGCATTTTAAAAATCCCCATAGGCTACTGTGTTGTAATTAATGTCGGGGCTCCGACAATAATTAGAAAATGACACATTTTCTCACTTTTCTCAAGAACGCAAGCACATATGAACGAATGGTTAGGGGATCGTAACATACATACCAGTTGAGGATTCTTATAAGCTAAAACACTCCATTTTGATAGTGGTGACCTTGAGGGTGAAAAGTGGATCATGAATTGCCCCTTTAAAGGTGTGTATTTCGATCACTTTCACTCACAAAATCAAATTGGGGATTTTGATACCACATGAAAGCACATATTTTTCTCATGACCCCTGTGAATTTTCACGCCCATATTATGTTTCATTAAAGAGATATGGTCAAAAAAGTGCTGAATTACTGGAATATCTTGTTAACAAAAAAAAATATCCTATATGTTTCTATTTGCCACTCTAAGACACATTTTGCCTGTAGCATTAATTTGGCTCAAGGTATGCAATTGAAACTTTACAATTGCTTTATGTAGGTGATGACCCTTCATTCAACCATGAAAAAAACATATGTTAAATTTGTCACCAGATCGGAATACCTACCTTTAATCCATGTTTGAATTCTAGGTGGGGTAATGGAATTATGAATGGACGAGGATCTGCCATCGGAGGTCTGAAAGCCATACCTACATCTAAGTGTATTTTAGGCCAAAAAAGAGCTAATTTGACACATTTTTGTTGACAATTTTGCAAATTTTGACCCTTTTCTAAAGACACTTTCATTTCAGAAAGGGCTTATTGTACCATTTTTTCTTACTTTTGAAATTTTAAGCCCTAAAATGTTTTTGAAAAACAGGACCCATGTTTTGTT
The DNA here is from genome assembly GCA_000969725.1 of Ophiothrix spiculata. Taxonomy (NCBI): domain Eukaryota; kingdom Metazoa; phylum Echinodermata; class Ophiuroidea; order Amphilepidida; family Ophiotrichidae; genus Ophiothrix; species Ophiothrix spiculata. The sequence goes on from JXSR01S025369.1 coordinate 140,975, forward strand.
TTTTGTTTTTCTGTGAAAAAGCTAACCCATTTGGGCAATATGTACCTGTATGCTTTACCAGGATTATCCACCCCTGAACATGTGCGAGAGGCAGGATCTGGAGTGTTTTTAGACTTGAGGAAACCAAATATTTATGTTTCAATGTGTTAATTTATTTATTTGTTTCCATATATATAATTAAACATGTTTTACATCTGATTGACATAATTGATCACACGAAAAGGAACTAAAACATTCTTAGTAGACCACTACACAAGCTCAATATGGTGGGCTATATAATATGCATTGAAACAACCAGTGTAGCTGGTCAGTTGCGTACTTTTACTAATTCATTATAATGTCGTCCGGTTGCGCTCAACGTATTGCATGGTGTCTTATGATGCCTTTTTGCAGGCACACGACATATTCATGCGTACTAGGAAAGTTTCATTTTAAAGAATAGGTAAAAAACACTCAGCTTCACCTTGTGAGCCTTGACAACCCCAACTTCAGCATGCTGTACAATTTCACTCATAAGTGAAGTAAGGCACAACTATCATGGGAATATACATAGGCAGAAGGCCAGCCAAGTTGATTGGTTAGAACATCTCTTGAATAATGAATGACTGCTGCCTGATCTCATGATACTCTTAAAAGACACAGCTAGTGTCCTGTTTGATTTTAGACACTACAAAACCGCTAACTAGATCCTAGCAATTACAATATTTTCGATTTTAGCGCCTTTGGTAGCGCCTTGCTAGACGTTAGCTGCGGCTCGTAAGTATGTCATGGGCTTCAATTTTAGCGCCTTTGGTAGCAGACGTTAGCTGCGACTCGTGTCACGGGTTTTAATTTGCCAGAGGGCAAATCATGAAAAGATTGGTTTAAATAACATAACTTTTTTACACTGAAGAACTATCATAGCATCTATCTGTTTTCTAAGAGCATTTCATCTTTCCCCATTGTAGGAGATAGAGTTAGGATATGCAGAGAATGTGCGGGCTATGAGTATAACACACGCAGGTGAAGATGGCTTTGTCTTATACATACCCACCCAGGTGAGTTTCCTACCCTTAAAGTGCAATTCATGATTTTGATGTGACAAAAAAACTCACCTCTTTTCTACCTAAAAAAAAAAAGAAGAGTACACTATAAATATATACTGAAAATTTCACTTGATTCCGATCATTCGTTTCTAAGTTACAAGCTTTTTAGCATTTTAAAAATCCCCATAGGCTACTGTGTTGTAATTAATGTCGGGGCTCCGACAATAATTAGAAAATGACACATTTTCTCACTTTTCTCAAGAACGCAAGCACATATGAACGAATGGTTAGGGGATCGTAACATACATACCAGTTGAGGATTCTTATAAGCTAAAACACTCCATTTTGATAGTGGTGACCTTGAGGGTGAAAAGTGGATCATGAATTGCCCCTTTAAAGGTGTGTATTTCGATCACTTTCACTCACAAAATCAAATTGGGGATTTTGATACCACATGAAAGCACATATTTTTCTCATGACCCCTGTGAATTTTCACGCCCATATTATGTTTCATTAAAGAGATATGGTCAAAAAAGTGCTGAATTACTGGAATATCTTGTTAACAAAAAAAAATATCCTATATGTTTCTATTTGCCACTCTAAGACACATTTTGCCTGTAGCATTAATTTGGCTCAAGGTATGCAATTGAAACTTTACAATTGCTTTATGTAGGTGATGACCCTTCATTCAACCATGAAAAAAACATATGTTAAATTTGTCACCAGATCGGAATACCTACCTTTAATCCATGTTTGAATTCTAGGTGGGGTAATGGAATTATGAATGGACGAGGATCTGCCATCGGAGGTCTGAAAGCCATACCTACATCTAAGTGTATTTTAGGCCAAAAAAGAGCTAATTTGACACATTTTTGTTGACAATTTTGCAAATTTTGACCCTTTTCTAAAGACACTTTCATTTCAGAAAGGGCTTATTGTACCATTTTTTCTTACTTTTGAAATTTTAAGCCCTAAAATGTTTTTGAAAAACAGGACCCATGTTTTGTTTTTTGTTTTTCTGTGAAAAAGCTAACCCATTTGGGCAATATGTACCTGTATGCTTTACCAGGATTATCCACCCCTGAACATGTGCGAGAGGCAGGATCTGGAGTGTTTTTAGACTTGAGGAAACCAAATATTTATGTTTCAATGTGTTAATTTATTTATTTGTTTCCATATATATAATTAAACATGTTTTACATCTGATTGACATAATTGATCACACGAAAAGGAACTAAAACATTCTTAGTAGACCACTACACAAGCTCAATATGGTGGGCTATATTATATATTATATACCAATTGGCATGATTTGAGTAAATAGTTTTTTACTATTGCCCTGTTGTAACAGAATTGGTATATAAAACAAATATTGACTGCTCTTCCTGTCAGTGACAGATGTATTGTTCCATTTCACTCGCTGTACCGGCTCCTGAAATGGAACAATACATCTTTCAATTGTGATGATACTTCTACCATTACACTCATTGTCAGTTAATATTTGTATACTATTGCTTTCATGAGCAGTCAATATTTGTATACTGTAAAGGGGAATATTTTCGCAAGCAGAATTTTTCGTGAAACCAGACATTTCTGCGCGTGTTAAATTAAAGTTTCACAGCTTTATTACATAGACCTGCACATAAAATGAATGTATTCGTGGGGTGTTATATTCGCGGTTAGGTGTTGATTCGCGAAATTTGCGAAAAATAAACCCTCGCGAAAATAACCCTGTTTACAGTATTATATTGCATATCTTTGTCTCTTTCTTTACCCAGGGCAGCTTTTATTTCCTATGTTGAAAAAAAAAGACTTAAAACTACCAAGTAGTTTAGTAACATTTTGGTGATTACATTTTTAAAAATGTACTCACTCTTTTATTTTGTGTCCAATTTAGCAAGCTGTTCAAATATACGATTCCCTCCTTGAAGTTGGCCACAACTATGGTATTCGTCACGCAGGCTACTTTGCGCTACGATGGCTACGAATAGAGAAATTCTATGCGTACTGGGGTGAAGACTTTGGTTACAAGAATACGCCACTGGAGATCGGTCGAGAAATGAGAGTCAAGTTTGACAAGGTAGGATAATTAGATTGGACTCTCAGTCGATTCTTGTTTTATTTTGTTTGAGCTAATTTAGAACTGCATTCGGTCCCTAACTTTGGAAACACAATCAAATTCTATATTAAGAAGGGCCATGTAATACAATACTAACGTGCACTTAATGGAACACACATAAATAGGCAATTAGAATATAGCTATTTTCACCTTGTACAGCAATTGACATTGGTTTAGTTTTTAGTTTTGCTTTTTAGCTTGACTTGCCTCCATCACTAAATGAGCAAAGCTTTGTTGTTTACATATAATGCACATTCTGCAGCATAAAAATTGTAGATGCTTATACATGTATGGCAATTTTACAAAATCAAGTCCCTTGACTTGAGTTTTTTTCTCAATTTTAGGCCCCCATGAGGGGGAGAATAAAGATTTGTGTGTGTTTCACTTTGGTAACTAGTAATCATTGATCAGATCAAGTCCCTGTAGCTCTAACAGTGCCCCACTAAACGATTACGAGTTCTGCAGTCTGCCACTAGACCACACGAGCTGTACATTCTCCAGCATCTTAAAAAAATATATATATTTTATATCAAATGCATATCAAGGCTTTAACAGCAAAACACAAAATCTGTAATGCTGACAAGATAACAGTTCCCCTCCTATTTGGAAGCAGTAAGCCTGTTTCAAGGAGGGAAAGAAGCACCCTATGGGAAATCCAAGCAACCACGACAGCACCAGGAGAAAGATCACCTAACTGCATGGAGAGATGCTTGGCAAAGGTTATTCACAGCTTCTCGGCATAGTTCTACATGCCTCTCTTTCATTTTGAGGCTCTATACAACCATATTGATTGCTCATTTTATTATTAAAATTCTGATTCTGAATTACAGGGTCAAGGATCTGGGGAAGCTAAGGTGGGAATATTATAGTTATCAGTTGAATTAGACGCATGCAACGTGATATATTCCCATGCAATTGTATTTTCATGAATCATATCAATGCTATTTAACCTGATAATGAACTTTATCATACCACTATATAGTCTATCAAATGCTTTCAAAATATTCAACTCGAAATGGATGATTTTATCAGGTGTGAAAGTGGAACATACAAACATTGTGCCTCAGACCAAGGAATTTATAAAGGGGAACCGATACTCTCCGCCATTTTGATTTCACCGCCGTGTAAATCCTATGGGACGGCAGCCATCTTGGATTGTCGCTCATGGAGGTGGAGTTATTGTACCTCCGGCATTTTACGGCTCCACGTGCCTTACTTTGAGAGTTGAGAGTCTTCGCAACGAATTAGCGGAAAAATTGGCCTACTTTGATCAGAGCAAGTCGCAATACACGCTACTTGAAACGCAGACACAGACTGCGCATGAAACAAAATGCACACGCTGTATATGCGTCAAGTGAAGATTTACGCAATCTGCTTGGATATCGGGCCAAACTCCGAATACATCCGGAGGTACAATAACTCTGCTCCATGAGCGACACAAGATGGCGAAGAAAACTGGTACCCCTATAAAAATTCCTTTGATCAGACTCACTTAATTGGTAGGAAAACACGCTTCCATTGAAATGAAGTTGTACAAACAAAAGTATACACTTATTACTGCCAACTATTTGTGCCCCTGATCAGGATTCTGATGTATCCAGTCACCTGATATGAAATCTATCAATTCAACAGCATCTTTTGATCTCTTCTAAATATTTGAGGGATACTCTGGCAAAATGAGAGGAAAGTCGTAAAATTCAAAATTGAGTTTATGACATATTTTAATTCTCTATAATCTCAGCTTTTGAATGATATATAATATGTCACACTTTCTTTCTCCATTCTTCATTTAGAGATCGAAATCCAAAGCAGTCCACTGAATATATTGCATTAAAAATTAGCTGCAAATTGATTTCAAAGATACTGATTACTACTGTGTATAATAGCAAAATGCAATCAATTAACCGTGAATAATTGAACTTCCCAGCAAGGTTGACTTTCAAAACTTAGGTATGGGTAAACACTTATGAATGAATGTGTTTTACGTCAAAAAACGAAATTGGACTTTTTCACCCTATTTTTATTTCAGATGCCATTTATTCAAAATGTAGATTTGTGACTTTCCCCTCATTTTGCCAGAGCAGCCCACATTTGTATCATAGATATGATGAATGTGTGGTTTAATTATATGCCATGCATGGATTGAAAGTTTTGTTTTCACTAATATTAAATATGCATAAGAAGCCGTCACATTCTGCTGGTGCGGTGCCAATTTGTTTTAAAGTCATTTTTGGGAGAGAGCACTCATAGCATTACATATACCTAGCTGTGCCTGTACATGTATTGCAAATCTTCATACCATCGCTACAAAAACTGCAAGGTTATCAGTTCATAAGCTTTTCATGCTTGTCTCAAAATTTTGTATCTTATCAGATGAGATACCACACTTTTGCAAGGTTACAACAGGCATGACACATCGTTGAAATCAAGCCTTAGCCAAACCCAACTGTGTTCTGAGCTCCAAGTCTGCTACTCTCTATTGTTTTTGCTTGGTCAAATGTCAGAGGGATGAACATATATCATTGAATTCTGTGATGAAGGGCAGCTAAAGCTCCACTAGTGGTTCACATTATACAATTGTTGACTGTTTTGTGGGGTATGGTTAAAATTATTTCCCCTTAGTGATCTCAAATCCATAAATTTGCCCGAAGTTGAGGTGAGGGCATATTCATGGTTTTGAGATCACAGAGGGGAAATGGCTTAACCATATCCCGAACAAAAAGCAGTCAATATCCGTTTCATATACCAAATGTAGGCCTATAGATTTTGTCATCTTAAAAGAAATATTTCAGCACTCAAAATGTCTGATGGTGATGTCTGTTTCAAACTCCTTTCAATGCTGACCATGCGGTGTTGTGTGTACAATATAACTAGCTTATACACTGTAACGCCTGTTTGCCAGTATACAAATATTGACTGCTTTGAGGGGCATGGTTTAAATTATTTTCCCGAGGTGATCTCAAAACCATGAATATGACCGCACTGCTTTACATGAAATATCTAAATATATGTTCACATTTTCTTTTAGCTATTACCTGCTAACGCATCCACACATAATTATTTGAATCATATAAGTTTAACCACCTGCCTTCTATGAACAAATTTAGTTAAAGAACAATGGATGTTACTAAATGTTGACATGAAGCTAGCCTTCAGCAATTCATATCTTAGCAGGAATATGCCATTCCTTTCACTATGAATTCTGTAAGTTCATAGTGTATGACACATATAGCAAAAAGAGACAATTTTGAGGTATGCCAAAGATTAACTGGCAAGTGTTACTCTAATTATTTATATGCAAGACTAAAATTTTCAAAGTCATGTACTGAAGCCAAAAAAACCCAAAGTTGGACAGTACAATGAATTGAAATGAATAAAAGAGTCGTTTGGTATGCATTAGGCCTAGTATCCATTGGCTGTTCGCATATTCCGTATTCCCTTGTCTCATTTACTATTGTTTATAATTGTTCGGCACAACACAGACAATAAACTTTGTTCTGCTTGGTGATCATATCAGTGGCCTGTGTACGGCAGATACTCCTATAACCTGGTGCTCACCAAGTATGAACATGTTGATTGTTGGTGCTGCCAGGTCGTAAAAATCATCTGCCGTACATAGGCCACTAATATGATCACTAAGCAGAACAAAGTTTATTGTCTGTGTTGCAACGCACAATTATAAACAATAGTAAACGAGACAAGGGAATACGGAATATGCGAACAGCCAATGGATACTAGGCCTTACTCATCTGCACGTTCCATGACAACATATTTTACGCATTGCATAAATCCGACTTCTTCTTCTTATACAGGAGTTTACACATTATGGGTTTTTTTGCAGTGCAGCTTGTATTATTTGCTGTACATGCACTGTTGGCAACCCACACTTTTTAAAGGGTGGGTTTGCAAAATCAAGAAAATAGCTAAAAGAGTACATGGGTTTCTTGATTCCATGGTTATAAAGGGTGTTTTTGTAAAAAGGGTGGGTTAGAATTATAAAGGGTGTGTTCTTCGCTGAGATTAAGCTTTGATCAAATGCAAATTCCTCTCTATGGATTAACTACATGTATGTTGATCATGATGCACCCACAATGAAATTAATCAAAAGTGGTTCAAACAATCGGTATTAAATTTTTGCAATCTGCGTTGGAATAGAGAATTTTTTCAGGGGGGTGGTGAGGAATACAAAGGTAAAACGTGACTTCCAAATTAGCTTAGTACACATATTGTGGTGCATGGCAGTCAAATCTAAAAGGGTGTGTTTTGACTTTACAATATAAAGGGTGTTTTCATATAAAGGGTGGGTTAAAATTAAAAAGGGTGGGTTAAAAATGGCACTGCCAACTATGACATGAAGCTCTAGCTTTGCGGGGTTTATCAAATATAAATTCATTAGAATTTATTTAAGGTACTCACACATGATCTTAATAAAGTACTCATCTATCTCAGGCCTTTATTTCTAAAAATAGCAGGAGCTCTATCAATCACTTTCCTGAGTTTGGTGAGGAGTGTAATGAGGAGCTCAATTTCAAATATTCCTGTGTGAGACAAGTGCTTTTGAAATGGTGTCGAGGAGCTCCTTGAAACACTCTCCTGGAATGTTGTTAAGGAGAGCTGTAGGAGCTTGTGTGCAATTGAGCTCCTCAAATGTGAAGGTCTGCTATCTCTAACCTTGATATGAAGTTTAATCTCAGAATTAACAGAATTGATTTTTTGCATGGATTTGTTTTTGAAATATGAACTTGAGTTAAAATCTTTGTTGAACTTGATGCATGAACCAGTGCATTATATGGACAGTCTACATGTGAGCTCAAATGTAGAGAGTGGATGGAACCTTCTTCTACCTGCCACCCGCACAGCCCTAAATGTAAAACCCATTCAATTCAGTTTTGAAAACTCAGGATTGATTAAATTTGGTGCACAGGGCACACTATAAAATATAAGCCATGCCGATCTGTGTGCAATAACCACATAAATGAGGTGTTTGCACATTAATCACCAGAACCAGAAATGTGAATTGATTTAGATTCTTTATATCTACATTGATCGAGATCTGACAGATAAAGTACACGAAAGCGTCTGGCACACTGTCAGTGTGTGGACGTTGACATACAACTAGGACACTATAGTATAGCGCATAGGTGCAGACATATACGCTCAGTTGAATACACTGCAGAAATCCAATCTGGATTGATGTTCCATCATGTAGACCCAATCTGCACTAACAGAATCTACATTGATGTAGATCCGAGCTCTCTTGTATCTTGCCCCGCTATCGCCTGCTTGTTGTTCATGTCATGATCTTGTGTATTTAGGTCTACTTGGAGGTTGACCATTGTCATTTTTCATTCTATTTCAGGAGATGGATTTCATCGGAAAGGACGCCCTCATGAGACAAAAGGCAGAAGGTATCAAAAAGAGGCTTGTCATGTTCATGTTAGATGACTTTGATTTTAATCAGGTGAGAAATGCTTTGTTTCTTATTTACAGCTGATGCAAATCCACAGATACGCTGGTTCCCTGCGCCTTAGACCAAAGCGCAGGTACAGGCAAATCAATCTCAAGCAATGATTGGCTAGTGTATATGGTGGGGTTATGGCGCTTGCGCATTACTTCGTCAGTATCGTCCGTATAACTCTATAGCAAGATAAAGTAGTCCTCTACAAGAGAGTCATTAAAAAATTACACAATGGAGTTGATTATCCAACTCCAGCGAATTTAGGTTTAACAAACACTGTTTTACATTATCTGAAGGAATCGCAACTTTTTGTTGGATTTTCAGTTTTACATCGTGGACAATGGCGTATTGATTTTGTTTCAAAATCCAATATATTGATAAAAGGTCAATCATCTCTTATCCAGCACTTAAGGCTGGTGTAGACCTTCAAATGGCATAAACCGTTTTTGTACTCTAACTTTCAAACTAATTGCATAAACTATATAAAAGTATACATTTTTAGAAGCGAATTTTTACCCTGAACATGATGATGATATCAGTTTTTGACCAAAAATGTCAATTTTGGCAAAAAATGCCAAAAGCCATATTTTTTGCCCCAAAATTTCTGGAAAGCCTAACTAAAATTTGCCGTGATGAAATTGTGAACTTTTTCGCTTTTTGGAATTTAGAAACAAATGTCTAGGAACGGTTTTCTCAAATTTTTGATTTTTAACTTAGTTTTCTA
>JXSR01S025369.1:151191-163655 GCA_000969725.1 Ophiothrix spiculata
AAGTGTAATGGCTTATTCAGAGTCTTGTCGATATATGTATTAACACTGTCGGCACTTAGTATTTCAGCACAAAACCTTTATTCAGCCATATAATATTAACCAGAATTACATTTATTGTATTTAGAAATATGGTATGTTGTGTATATTACTACAATTTGTCTCTTCATACAAAATGAGAGTTTAATTACATTTCTGCACATTTGTCTGTAAATTTATCACTTGAAAATACTCTACATGGGTACAGGGTGATTATGAGCCAATGCATATTTAAATTGATTTGGTACATTTTGATGGAATTTGTACTTGTGGTGTATTTGTGTATGGTCCACAAAATCCAATTTTATAGCAATGGAAGATCAAATATTAGAAGCAACGTGGATTTATTCATATTGAATAGATAAGTCACCTATATAAGCATGAATTTTTGATAATTCTCGGTTGCTGGAATGTCTATCATGATCTTAAATTGTGTGGGCTTAAAGAATTCTGAATGTGGCTGAAAGGTTAAAATCATCAAAATTCAGCTGATTTTACATGATTTGTAAAGAAAGTGCCTGCCCCAGACACACTTATTACACACATCTCTGCCTTTTGCCTTTTATAACCCACCACCTGTCATGCCGTTTTGCCAAAACTACATGCTACAATTAACGTACTACCCTTGGTTACAAGACTCTTGATGTAAAGCCGTTGGTCCCCTGTACAAATAGACTCCTTCATGGGGTATGCATTTCATGCAAGTACTGTGTATCATTGATTGATTGATTGATTGATTGATTATTCATCTATTTTTTCAGGAATCATGGCCATGGGGTGGAGAACCAATCTATCGTGATGGCACCTATGTAGGCATAACAACTTGCAGTAGTTATGGTCCATCTATAGGCAAAGTTATATGCTTAGGGTGGGTGACCAATCCAGAGCCCGTCACCCGCAAACCATTGGTGTTGCCAAAAGACTACATCACCTCAGGGAAGTATGAAATCAATATTGCAGGGAATAAAGTCAAAGCTAGGGCCACTTTGTTTCCGTCGAAATTGTCTACTAAGCAACCAACTCATGGATGATTACATTGAGCTGGAGGGTAGACTTCCTAGATGTACATGAAGAGGAATGTAGACCTAATGATGCCAAGAAGCACTAAGCTTAAAAACAATCAGGGCTATTGTCAAATGCTGACATAACTCTATTATATGATCAGCTATGTGCTATTTGTAAGGTCTAGTAATGATCAATGAATTGAAGGACAATTTATTGATGAAAGACAAAATGAAAGATAAACTAGAAATTCTTTGTGCTCTGAGAGCACGACCATTTGGGATGGTAAATTTGATTATATACTTGATGGTGATTAATTTAACACCTGTGCAAGCAGAATAATTACACCCCATTGCACTTGGCAGATATTGATTTTTGATGATTTTTGACAATTTGACCTTTCTGGTGACCTTTGACACCTTAGAAGGGGTCGGACGACGAGGTCACCATGACAACTTTTGATCGCAGCTTCAAGACGTACAATTTGACACCATAATTTTTGAAATCGAACAAACTTGAAAATTTGACCTTTGATATATGAACTTTGACCTTTGGGGTCAAATGTCACCTACATGTGTTCAGTAATTTTTTTGCAATCTATCTGTGCAAGTAGAATAATTCTACCACCTTTTACTTTAATGTTACCGATTTTTGATGATTTTTGATAATTTGACCTTTTTCACCCCTGTGACCCCATTTGACCCCGGACATTTTTGCTACCCCATAACTTTTGTAGGCAATGTCAAGAGGATTCATGTCCATAAATTTCATGACCATACCTTGTAACGTACTTGAGTTGAAACTTTTTTAGTGAAAAAACGGTTTTTTGACCTTAGTTGACCTCATATGACCTTTGAGGTCACCTGGGTCATGTGACATAATTGGGCTGGCCCACTGCTACTTTGGACCAAGTTTGATGAAAATCGGCCAAAGGACTTTGGAGATATGGCCATTCAAAGTGTTGAAAGAAGAAAGAAAGAAAGAAAGAAGAACTAGAGGTACTGTGCCCTTTGCCAAGGGCACGGGGTAAGTTACGTGGGGGGAATCTTTGGATTTTCTAAGTCAAGCAGAGCAAAAATCGCTGGTTCAAGACGAATAATTAGACACTTAAAGCTTTGAAATCGGACAAAGTTGAAAGTTTGACCGAGACAAACTCAATTCAATGGCTATTCATGGTCCAGGTATGGTCTAGGTAGGGTCAAGGGTTGTAGAGTTGTAGCCATGACCTCAAAATGACCTGAGATAACCTTAGGTCAACTTTTTTGACAATTTCAGGATTTGACCTCTGAAGGACCTTTGACCTTGGATGACCTTCAACGGACCACCCCTATAACACTCAAGGGGGCAATTGCTATACATGGTCCAGGTTTGGTCCAGGTAGGATCAAGGGTTCTGGAATTACAGCTGTGACCTCAAAATGACCTGGGATGACCTTAGGTCAACTTTTTGGACAATTTGAAGATTTGACCTCAAATTGACCTTTGACCTTGAATGACCACCCCTATAACACTCAGGGGGCAAAATGCTATACATGGTCCAAGTTTGGTCCAGATCGGGTCAAGGGTTCTTAAGTTATAAACAAACAAACCCACACGCACACACCCAAAGCACACTGACGCCATCCCGTGAATTATAGTACGATTATTTCAAATAGCCACTGATATTATATTACCAAACATCAAATTCAGATATATTTTCAACTTTTAGCCTACATATGTAGTGTAGCTTTAACCAACTTATTCAACTTTTCATTCTACCTCTTTTTGGCCCCAATATAGTTGTAATGGAAGTGGGGATATGACATATCACTTTACAAACTCGCATTTTGTATACTCCACATTTTCATACTATATAGTATCTCTCATAAGTCATTTAGAAAAGTTCAAAAGTTCAGAACTGCCAAGTTCAGTATGAGTTTACCAGATATGGAATAGCTGTCACTAAGGTCAGGTCAACTATACCAGAATACTGCCAGGATTGTATTATTTCCAGCTGTATGTTGCCATGACTACCAACTTTTAGTTCTGTCAAGATACTTCATTAACCTTTGTCTGCTGAAATGAAGTAAAATGAAAAAAAAAGACCCCTTATTGATCACTGTGACCCCTACTTAAGTTTTGAGGTAACGCCATGTAATAACTTTTGTAGCCAATCACAAGACAAACCTTCTGATTAAGTTTGGTCAAAATCGCACGAAGCTTGCCACCGCCCAAAGTCGTTGCCACAAAAACGTGACCCCGGTGACCCCTTAGGTCCATTTTGAGCCCAAGCCATACAAGTCACTTCGTAGCCATTCACTACAGTTACCATATCACCAAATTTGGTTGAAATCACATGAAGCATGCTTGGGTTATGCACAATTTTGTGATTTAAAAGAAGAAATAAGTAAGTTACGTGGTAACCACGTAACTTAAAGAAACGGCGCAATACAGACCATTTGGGATTTTGAATCCCAAATGGAAGGAGGATTTAAGGTACATGTATCAGCCTAGGCTAGGCTACTATCTATGTTGTAATAGAATAACAATGACTGACAGCTGCAGTCAGCTACTGATTTTGCCAAATACAGAAGAATTTTGAATAATTTTGTTAATTTAATTTAAAAATGTGGTAAATTAAGGGGAAATTAAGTAAAATAAGTAAAGAAAAATAATCAGAAAAAAACATTGAGGAAAAAAAATAATACTCTTTATTTATTTTACAAATTTTAATTAATTTACCTCTTTTTTTGTGTGTTAATTTACCGGTAATTTACAATGTAAATTAACCATGTAAATTAACCGGTAAATTACCTATTTACATTACTGGTCTTTAACTTTTGATAGCATGTATACCTCATTTCTCAGGAACTTTATTTTTCAAATTATCACAGCAGAATATTCTAGACAATATAATTTCCTGATTCAACAATTTTGCAATGATGCTGATCCACTATAAGGTATTGAACTTTGTGAAGTAGTGTACTTTTTAAATTGATAAAATGAAGGTCTGTCTCTAAATTCAATATGGTATCAAATAGTTCAGTGATGTTTGTTTTCAATTTTGTAATTTTATAGGGAATTTATGTTGTACTGTATATTTTTTGTCTTGAAAATTTTAAAAATTATTCAGGATTTTTCCCAAAGTGGGTTAAATGCTAATTGATATGACTTATATATTGTCAACTCATCACTCACAACTCTATGATTGTGACATTGATAGATTTGAGACAAGAATTTGAATTTTTGTGGTTATTTTTATTCTCCTGTCAAAGAATATTGTATTTTCAGAGTCTTATCCATTGATATCCATGGCATTGCTTGTGATGCTAATGAATGAGAGCATGTAGAAAGAGAAGATATTGTGTGTATCCCATCATGCATTGCTTCCTATGGGATTGTTTTGTATGGGAAATTATGGGGTTAGTTAGTGATGAAATGTCCCTTAATCGAAGTTAGTTGTTGAAATCTTACATTTTTGGGCATGTTTTATCACTATCTAGTCACATGATTTCCTGTACCAAAATTTCCATAGGAAGCAATGCATGATGGGAAATGCACATTATCTTCTCTTGTGTGCAGGTGTACAAATAAATCTTAATGTGGCATGTTCTGCTTCTGCTTCTGCTTAGATACTTCGCAACACTCCAATTGGAGTATTCAAGCAAGATTATCACCAGGTGATGTCCATCTATAATGATAAGTGATACTAATACTACAGATAAATTTGAAATTCAAAGTTGTTTGATGAACTTTTTGAGAATTCAAATTCAAATAACTTAAATTGGTAAATATAAGCTATACTATGTTCATGTTTTACACATATTTTGGCTCAAAAAGTTTATTATTAACCCTTACCCACCTCAGTCCAACAAAATCCAACAAGCAAAAATCAAGAAATTTTCCTCCTAAGATCAAATGGCAACGGATATATATATATTTATGTGCGCATGAATGTGCTTTTAAAGCAGGCCATACTCTGTGGCTTGCAAGAGATCGGGGTTGGAATCTTAGGGGATACAGGAAATTTATGTATGCAATTCAGACTTATTTCATGCGTTTGGGAGTTTAGGCCCTGAAGGTCTATCTATATTCTGTCTTTATATAGAGCTGCATATACTTTGCACAAAGACACATTGTTGTCTTAGAATTCTAGTGAGGTGTCCCAAGTTAAAGTGTAATGGCTTATTCAGAGTCTTGTCGATATGCATCGATCGATGCCCATTGACACGCAGTCTTTAAACGCGCTATGCACAAGGAATAGCGCATGTTAAAGACTGCACGTCGATGGACGTTGTACGATGCATATTGACAGACTCTGAATAAACCATAATCGCTTGTCTACAGCATGTAAACTTTACCATGTTTGAATATACTGGTTCTCCTTACAATATCCGGATGACCATGTACAATCAGTGTTGATATACCAATTGGATATTTACTTGAACTTGTCCTACAAACACAACATTTCTTGGTGTGCCAATTATCAACTTCTCAAACTATGCAATTCAAAAAAAAATAAAGCTGGGAAGTCTAACATTAATGGCTCAGATGGTGAAGCTAAAGTTAAAATTATTTCTTGGTAATGGTAAAATTTTACAGAGTGAAAGAAGCACTGGTACATGAAATTTAAGTTACAGAATTGTTTCCCACCCACATCTTGGTAAAACTCAGGTATTTTAGAACTGTTTAGTCAAAGACAGTCTAACTACAGTTAAATACTTTTGATACACATATCTATCAATATCTGTTTCTTTTTATATATTGCTAATCATGAAACAAAACTTGCATGTTTATGACATCTTTGTCAATGTAACACACCTAATGAAAATGTCTACACACTGTTAGGTATACTTTAACATTTCGTAGTATATATACGTACACACTGTTGGATATAACTAATTTAACTTTTCCGTAGTATAGATTGTAGCTTTCCATGTATACCATATTGCATGCTATACAGATTAATTTCAAGAAGTGTTAATATCAAAGCTGCTATTGATATATTTTGCTATTAGAAAAGTATGAATATCTTAAAATTGCTCTTATGCTGGACAAAATGCATGAAAAGTCTGGAAGTCAGAGTGTGATTTCGAAGACCGGTGCCACAGTTTTTGGCCTATTGGGAATCTCTAGATGCTGTGTGTTTTGACTGAGATATGCATGATGTAATGGTGCTTTCAATTTGGACATTGTTGATGTAAATTTAAAAAAAAGTTTTGACTTGATATATGAAGTTAGAAAAAGCATGCATAAAAGATTTAGACACAGACTAAAGTAAGACCTGGGGTCGATTTTCACTAACGTGTAACGATGGTCGCTAACCCTGTTTTGATCGCTAACTCCAAAAATGATTGCTAAATAGCGAGTATTTTTAACAATTTAGCGATCACTTTTGGAGTTAGCAATCACAATGGGGGTTAGCGATCATCACTAAATGTTAGCAAAATCGGCCTGGGGTCTATTAAAGCTAATTTTTTTTTTAATCTGGCAGTAGATGGCAGCGACAATGCATCAACTAACCATTTGTCGCACTGCAGTAGTAAGTGGCCAAAATCCCATGGATCTTTGCAGCATTATTCCTAAACTGCAGTATTTCTATACTGTGATTGAAAGGTGTTTAGTTGATAACACCTATATAGTAGTCAACTATGGTGCATTCCAGTGGCGTAACTTTGGTAGCGGGTGCCCGTGGGCAGTTTTATAAAGGTGCCCCTAAATATAGAAAAAATGCGAAGGGGGGGGGGGGTTGAAGCACCTGGAAGCTCCGGGTTTTTTGCTGCATTTTCAATGGAAAAGTACCAAGATTTTCACTATAAACATTGATAAAGACAGTGTTTCAAACATAAAATAATATCATAGTTACTATAGGTTTGTTTCCGCAGTAGTTTTGTACGATGAGGTGCCCCATAATAGATTCGAACTGCTGACTTTTCATTGAATTTCAAGGCCAAGTTTAAAGGGCCGATTGGGTGCCTTTTCATGAAAGGGCACCCCATAGTACCATACAATGAAAAGTGGCAAAAGTAAGTTGGGCCCGCAATTGAGGAGTAAGGGTATAGATTATTTCCCCTCCCCTCCCTCTCCCCAGTACTGCCTCTCCCCCCCCCCCCCCCCCCCCCAGTCCCCCCCCCCCCCCCCCCCCCTCTCTCTCTCTCCTTTTTTCTTCCCATTTTTCATTTTCTTTTTGTCTCTCCCTTCCTCCTTCCTTTCCTTTTTCCTTTTCCTTTTTCTTTTCCTCCTTTTTTTCTTTTTTCCCTTTCCCCCCTCCATTTTTTTTTCATGTGGTCAACTCAGGGTGCCCCCCTAACCCGGGTGCCCGCGGGTTTGCCCACCCCGAGCCCATAGGAGTTACGCCACTGGTGCATTTGGAGTTACAAAGGTTTTGTCTATGAACATCATAGATTGATAGTAACAGACTAGTGTAAATACCGTAGCAAATAAAGCCTGATGAATGCACCATATAGGCCCTTCACAGTGACTACACAACTTGACTTAAGTATAGTACATTTGTCTTACAAATTCTGTTGTTGAGACTGATTAAGAGTTCACTGTCTTTTGCTGGCAAGCACAATTGGTGCAACTCCTTCAAATGTGTTTTTACAGAATAGTTTGAGTACATTTTAGTTATAATCACGCATAAAAGATTAGTACATACAAGTCTCTGCAACAAATCCAATGACTTGTGCCCTCTTGTGCAAAGCAAATGCGCTAATAGTTGTAGTGTTCTGGTGTTCCAAGACGCAACCTGCCTACTCACAACCTATGCATGGATAGTGACCACAATGATGTAGTCACTGTTAAAAGTCATGGTGTGGAGTAGAGACTACTGAATTAGGAATTGTGCTGTGTAGATGTAGATATGTATAGAGAACCTGTTCACAACCTTTGCATGGATCATGATCACACTGCTGTAGTCACTGTGAAAGTCACGGTGCAGAGTAGTGACATTGGGAATTCTGCTTTGTAGAGGTAGACATGTATAGAGAACCTATTCACAACCTTTGCATGGATCATGATCACACTGCTATAGTCACTGTGAAAGTCACGGTGCAGAGTAGTCACTACTGAATTAGGAATTCTGCTGTGTGGATGTAGACATGCAGGGCTGCCAACTAGTATGTTTTTCCCATATTTTGTATGGGAATTGATACAGAATACTCTAGTATGTTTTTGATGTCATTGAGTATGGTTTTTAACTTTTTTTTTCAGATGACCATATATTAACCTAAAGTATTTAAAGTATGGTTATTTGTTATGTTCTCGTAAAACAGTAATAATTCATTGAGGTGCGTGTACTTAAAATCCCAAATTCACTCTTTTCCCTGCTAGTAAGGTCCCGATGAGGTATCATTTATGTTGACTTTGTCATTGCAATCGAATAACGTGTTATGTTGAAGAGCTGATTTTTGTACCATAGGCTATTATTTCTATATCACCGACTATGAAGTAATGTTTAGGGTTTCTACTGGGTATATTTACAAAAATATGCTTTTTTAATTGAAAATTCTCTTTTTTAGGTTTGAAAATACTTTTTTGTGTTTTTCAAAGTTGGCAGCCCTGGACATGTATAGAGAACCTATTCACAACCTATGCCTGGATAGTGACACACTGTAAAAGTCACGCTACAAAGTAGAGACTGCTAGGTTAGGAATTCTGCTGTGTAGACTTAGATATGTATAGAGAATTGAATAGTTGTAGAATAAAAACAATGAAATTGAAGTAGTTCACTTTTATAAGTGACATTTGATGTCTTCCAGTTGAGACGTTGAGCAAATATTGAAAGATTTAAATCATGTAAGATTTATTGTATTAATCTTAAAGATTATGTGTATATCAACTTCTACTATTATATTACAAATGGTAATCTTTGACTAAACAATTGATTCTCATTGACATTTTTTTTAATTAAAAACTTGCAACATTTATTGGTAATTCGTATGAGAAATTGATAGTGATATGTATAGCTTTAAAGGGACTAGCCTAGATTCCACTTAGAATTGAAAACTTATGGAAATGCTCTAAATAAAGTTTGAAAGTGCAGTAATATCCAAAAAAGTAAAAAAAATTACACAGAAATAGCTCAGAGATAACTAATTTGCAATATATCATTCTTTGATGGTGGTGTGACTATCTTGTGTTTTCTGAATCCTACATTTGTACCTCAGATCTGGATTTACCAGATAAAAAATCAAACAAAGCTCTTAGAGATAATTTAAAACATATTAAAAGAGAAACAATTTCATCAAAAATAATTTGTTTACCCATCACATGTGTAGAAAAAAAATCTTTTTAAATTTTGAAACTAGAAACACTGTTTTCACATCTATTTTTCGCCAGCGAAAGAAATTAAAGCAGGTAAAGAATTGCAATTTTCTCATATATTCCTCAAAATCATGGAAAACTACTTGTAGGTTATATAACTATAAACATGTTCTACCGATTCATGTAAAAAATATGTAGGTAAAAAATTAGTGGGAAGAATCTAGGCCAGTCCCTTTAAATAAATCTGTTTGCCCAGATAGCCAGATATAAGTATGGCAAACTATGTTTAAATAATTATATTAAAGTCACTGTCACAAAAATATGTTATAATATTCTGACTGCCACAGTTGCTCTTATTACTCAACATAATGTTTCAGATTTGATTATTTTTTTTTGGTTATTTCTCATGTTCCTGTTTAACTAAAAAATAATGGCTTGTGCCTCAAAAGGCATTATGAAATGTTGTCACTTAAAAGTTTCTGAAATTATGGGTATCACTTAAACTTGTAAAAAAGACATTGTACTGTACCGTTTAAGCTATTTGCTTTTTTTCCAGCATTTGATGAGAGCAGTGGCCTATTTCACAAACATTTTTGATGATTGCAAAAACTCACACAAACTAGAATCCATTGCAAATATTGTTTGCAATGAATTTTCCATTTCACCAACATCGTTTAATTTTAACTATCTTGTCCAAATAAAATGAAATAAATAAATGTCGGTGCTTATATAGCGCTTTTCCAGAATTGATCAAAGCGCTTTACATTTATTCCATTACAATAGAATATAACCAACTTACCAAATATGGCACGAAATAAAATCATGTGATATCTAGAATTTATAATGACTTCAAATTGCAATGTAGTTATTACAGATGCTCATAAGCATTCGCAAGATATTAATCACAAACAATTTTTTTTTCATCGCAAAATCCTAATGAAATTGGTTTTGGGAAATCCATCGCAAATTTGTGATGATCTCTCGCTTTTGTGATGAAGTTTGGCATTCGGGATGGATTTAGACATTAGTGAAATAGGCCCCAGGTCTGTCCAGATTATTCAAAGAACAACTGCAATTGCCTTTGATATTAGACTGCAGGCAGACTGGTGGAGCTGCAATTGCTGCAATAGATGTTTTGATTCAGTGGGTTTTGTTCATTACTGTGGTTTTGAGGGTATAATGTTCAGTGATTTTAAGTGATTAAATTTCATAGTGACTTTTCCATATTATATCTAAATAGTGGGTGCTTTATGTAAGAATGTGATTTTAATCTCTTTTATAAACTTTGCATATAATTTTCAACAAAGTAGTCAAATGAATGTAACTCAGGCTTAGGCAAAAAAAAAAAAAGAACTCTGTCTCAGCTTACTTAAGGTCAAAACCCTAAGCGCTATGCGGTGTTGGTTTTTTTTAGTAAAAAAGGGCTACGCGGATGCGGAAATACCCCCTAATTTTTTTTATTGCATTTTTCGGCCACTATTTTTTCTTTTTCGCGGCCGCTTTGCGGCCGTTTATTTAACTTTTTTTTTCCAGTAGTAGAAAAAAAAGATGAAAAAAAACCTGAAAATCTCTCAAAAACCTTTTAAAAAAAAGAAATGCGCTAAATTTTGATTTTTAAAAGCTATGCGCGCGGGAAGCTGAGACAGACTATTTTTTTCTTTGACCTTATATCCATATGTGTATTGCCATAAAAAATGATGTCTGTTCTATATGTTTTTCATGACAAGAGTTGTATTATTTTCTCACCAACTTGTAGTATTAATCGCTGGTTGCTTTTAAAGTAATGCTTGTGAATGAGACACGGGTGTGGGTAGACAAGCACCCTCTTGATATAACAAGTCACATATTGGGCAGGATGCTCTCAAAAGTTTGATTATGGTTTATTTCAATCTCTTATCGGGACCCCGCAGGTCAAATTGCTAGAATTGTTACATTATTAAACACACACAATGTAATTTGTTGGCTGCAGCTTAATCAGTGCCAATATTGCAACATTGAAACAACTTTACAATCATCCACCCCAGGCAGTGAGGATAAAGTGCCTTCCACAAGGACACACCACATTGACACATGAGCAGGGCTCGAACCCACAACCTATGGTTTACAAGACAGGCGCTTTGCTTCTCTTTGTATGTTGTTACATCAAAAAATGAGGAACTTAAAGCAATACTATAAGATGTTGGTCAGAAACAGTTTATACTATCTAAAATCGTTTTCAAGTGAATTTTGACAAAAAATCGTTTTGCTACCAAAAAATGGATAAAAAGCATATGCTTGCTTTCCTATACTAATACATGTGATCCCGAATTGAATTCAACAAATGGACATAACAGAAAAAGTAGGCATATTTAAGCCAAATCATTTGGAGGGTATCAATATCTACCCAAAACAAACCCAATAAGTTACAAAAAAATCAAAAGTGATGGGTGACAGGGGGCGCTTTATTTTAGACACTTTATAGTATTGCTTTAATGTGGGCCTAGCTTGTTGGTTAAATAAAGAATCTGAGAACAATAATTTAATGAAGCAAATTATGGAATAGGAACAGTCACTATTAGTCTATTATGAATACATTAAGCTTTGCCTAGGAATTAGCTATATGTATCAGGTCATCGGTTGAATGCGAGAGGGTGGTGAAATTGTTATCGCTTTGGTGGAGAAGTCATTTTTTCCTAAAATCTCTAATATATTGGGATTTTTTTGCACCTGAATCTTTTATAAATAAAAGAACCAATTTTATTTCAGAAATATTTCATTGCATAATCTTTTTCATGACATGTATTTTCTAATCATATTTTATGATTCAATTTTACCCAAAATGTCACTAACAACTTCTTGCATTCAACAGAAAAAATGGTCCTCTATTGAATCCAATACTGATAATATGTTTGTATTATAAATGTCAACAGTATTCAAATATTTCTCAATCAAATATTATTTCAATTCTGAAATATCTTGTATGTATTTTATATTCATAAACATCAAATGTTTACAATATTTGTTCTGTATCAGTAATGTTGAATATTTTAACCAAGGGTAATGATCGAGAATTCTGTAGTTTTGTGTCTCCTTAAAAGGTGATGGTACAATAGAACAATATATAAGCATTCAATCGGTAGAATTTTTATGGCTTATTTGATCAAATTTAGATGTAAATATCTGATAGTATATTCATAAAACTCT
>JXSR01S025371.1:7255-19550 GCA_000969725.1 Ophiothrix spiculata
ATCTTGGAGCCCTGTTAAAGATAAGCTTCTTTCAGCTTACTTGGTACAGTACCAAGTTGGGTTTCTTTGGCGAAAGCCTAAACAAGGTGAGGTGATTTTTTTAAAGCACTCAGCCGTGTGACGATCAATATATCTTCGAATTTGTCCAATTTTATAGATGGAAAGAGACGCAGAGCGACAAACCTTGTTCACATGTGATGAAAGAGTCATATATTTGTGTCCATTTGTGCGCCAAGATTTCGCACTTCAGACGCGATGTTCACATCCGAATTTCCTTCAGTAAACGAAGAGATTGGTGTTGGATTTGTTGTAGCGATCCCCTTCCCTCTGAATTTGTATTGTCAATGTTTGATTAAATCGATCCAACAATTCATCACGTGCATATTACGTCACTGGATTTCCTAGGTATGTCCGGCTGGCGGTATTCTCGTCAGTCCAGCCTTGGGTCTGTAACCGTCAACATGCATCTGAAGACTATCCGGTGACGTTAGGTTAGAAGTGTTGGAAATGAGAACTCATTATAATTGTTCTAATAGCTCTCGTGTTATTTAATATTTAGTTTCAGTCATGATGAGAATGTAGCGTAAGTCAATCAATATGTGTATCGTAATTTATGCTCGTGTTTCTCCTTGGTTTTCATTTCTGTATTTTGTCGTTCATCCCCTTACCTGAAATGGCACCCGGTACGCTCATATGAAATTTTAGGCACTTCATAATAGATTCTTCTTAAACCGCGAGGAGAGATGTAAGACGTCGGGCTTTGTGTCATTGAGCAGAAGTCTGTTATCAGCAGTCCATTGTTTGACA
This sequence comes from Ophiothrix spiculata, assembly GCA_000969725.1. NCBI lineage: Eukaryota > Metazoa > Echinodermata > Ophiuroidea > Amphilepidida > Ophiotrichidae > Ophiothrix > Ophiothrix spiculata. The sequence continues at coordinate 8,063 of JXSR01S025371.1, forward strand.
CCACGAATGCATTCTTCGAGGCATTGGACTTTGTTATTATTACCGACATGTTGTGAATCAAGAATCAAATATAGTTTGGTGTCATCCGCATAGATCATTGTTTCAACACCATATGATTTTATCAATTCTTCTAGATGTGCAACGTACGTGGTGAACAAAAAAGTTCCGGCAACATATCCCTGCGGAACAGAGCAATCCATGAATTGTTTGCAATTTTCACAGATCTAGCTAACACCCATGGAGACTTGAAGACCAAGCCAGAACATCATCACGATCTCCATAACGATCTCTCAGCCGCTGGAGTAATATTATTATTTATTATTATTTATTATTATTAATCAGTACTTATATGGCGCTCTAACAAAAACACAGCGCCTTACAAAAACACAATTTATGCAAAAATGAAGCCAAACAAGAAGAACAAAAACAATTTACTTGAACAAGTGAGTTTTAGTTCACGCCTACTCTCAATCGGTTCTTGAAATGTTTCGCTCAACAAGGTAATAAGATCTCTGAGATACGATGGAGCGACATCATTCAAACATTTAAAAACATACAGCATCAGTTTGAAATATATACGGTCCTTGATTCTGAGCCAGTGTAGCGAATGCAACAGCTCATCCGAGCACACATCCCGTCCGTAGCCATAGATTAGCCTGGCTGCCTTATTTTGCAGACGTTGCAGCCGTTTAAGATCGGATTCACGAGCACCATACAACAATGAATTGGCGTAATCTAGGCGGGATAGGATGAGTGCTCGCACAGCATGGTTGCAAGCATCCTGGGTAATGAAACGGCGTATTCGCCACAAATTACGAATTTGATAATTCACAGTTCTACACAGCATATTGATATGAAGAGACATATTCATACTGGCATCAAATGTCACACCAAGATTTTTCACTGAAGTAGATGGTTTGATTTTTATACCATCAAGTTCAAGTTCGATTTCAAACACTGAAATAGGAGCCCTTGGGCTTGCAACAACAAAAAACTCAGTTTTGTCTTGGTTTAGCTGTAATTTGTTTTGCAACATCCAGACATTAATATCAGTGATACATCTCGTTATGCTGTCCATAGCCCGATTACAGTCACCTGAAATTTTATGATCAAAGGCTACGTATAACTGAATGTCATCTGCGTAACAGTGAAACCTAATATCATGATGACGGCGGATTATATCACCAACTGGAGATGTATAAAGAATGAAACCTTGTGGCCCAACAATTGAACCTTGAGGCAAGGAGTAGGTGAGGATATGCTCATCAGATAAAACGTTTTTGATGGAAACTCGCATGGTACGATTTTCAAAGTATGATTGATACCAAGAAAGAACTGAATCACATATTCCAAACCGCTCTCTGAGCCTACTTAGAAGGATTGGATGGTCGACCGTATCAAAGGCCATATATAATGGTCAACAGTATCAAAAGCGACTGAGAGATCCCGAAGAACAAGCACAACATCTGAGTGGTTGATCAACGGCATGAATATTGTGTCATGGACACGGACAAGAGCAGTCTCAGTGCTGACATATTTACGGTACGCAGATTGTTTATCTCCACAAAGTCCATTTTGAAACATGTTGTCCTGAAGTTGACACACAGCTGCCCTCTCAACGATCTTGGAGACAAATTTCAAATTAGATATCGGTCTATTGTTTAATACACCGCGTGGATTTAATGTTTAAGTCGTGGATCGGTCTATTGTTTAATACACCGCGATCAAGTCCGGTTTTTTTAATAAGTGGAGTAACGCTCGACTACGGTGGCTGATATATGTCATAATTATATTTTTTTTTCAGAATCCCTGAAAAAAAATATATCAAAAACACAACCTTTAAATCCATGGATTTAATATTAAATCCACGAATTTAATATTAAATCCACGGATTTAATATTAAATCCACGGATTTAATACTAAATCCACGAATTTGATATTAAATTCACGGATTTAACATTAACTCCACGAATTTGATATTAAATTCACGGATTTAACATTAACTCCACGGATTTAACATTAAATCCACGGATTTAACATTAAATCCACGGATTTAACATTAAATCCACGATTTAAATATTAAATCCACGAATTTTATATCAAATCCACGAATTATATATTAAATCCACGAATTTAATACTAAATCCACGAATTTAATATTAAATCCACGAATTTAACATTAAATCCACGGATTAAATATTAAATCCACGAATTAAATAATAAATCCACGAATTTAATATTAAATCCAAGAATTTAATATTAAATCCAAGAATTTAATATTAAATCCACGAATAATTAAATCCACAGATTTAATATTGAATCCACGATTAATGTTAAATTCGTGGATTTAATGTTAAATTCGTGGATTTAATGTTTAATTCGTGGATTTGATATTAAATCTGTGGATTTAATGTTAAATTCGTGGATTTAATGTTTAAGTCGTGGATTAAGTATTAAATCTGTGGATTTAATGTTAAATTCGTGGATTTAATATTTAATTCATGGATTAAATATTAAATCCACGAATTTAACATTAAATCCGTGGATTTAATATTAAATCCGTGGATTAAATATTAAATTCGTGGATTTAATGTTTAATTCGTGGATTTAATATTAAACCCATGGATTTAATGTTAAATTCGTGGATTTAATGTTAAATTCGTGGATTTAATGTTAAATTCGTGGATTTAATGTTAAATTCGTGGATTTAATGTTAAATTCGTGAATTTATGGTTTAATCCGTGGATTTAATGTTAAATCCGTGGATTTAATGTTAAATTCGTAGAATTAATATTTAATCCGTGGATTTAATGTTTAATTCGTGGATTTAATATTAAATTCGTGGATTTAATATTGAATTCGTGGATTTAATGTTGAATTCGTGGATTTAATGTTGAATTCGTGGATTTTATGTTGAATCCGTGGATTTGATGTTAAAACCGTGGATTTAATGTTAAATCCGTGGATTTAATGTTAAATCCGTGGATTTAATGTTAAATCCGTGGATTTAATGTTAAATCCGTGGATTTAAAGATTCTGAAAAAAAAAATTATGACATTATCAGCCACCGTACTCGACACTTTATAGGAAGACAGAAATATTCAAGAAAGTAGCGAACGATTGACAATGTTTTTGATTAGCGGAAGAAGCTCAGGGAGACATTCTTTGAGTAGCCAGGTTGGAATTGAGGCAAGAGAACAAGACGATGACGGATATTTCATTATAATGCGCTGCATTATCCCGAAAAATGTATTTTTCCACGAATCCAAGAGGCGGTATAAGACATGACGCAACCGGAAGATCGGCTACGATACCGTACAACAAGATCCGGCAACCAGTAACAATTGCCACGGCCACCCTCCTCTGACTGAGAAGATTGATGCAGAATATGGTATGAGTTATCAGTTGATTGGACTGAATTACATCCACCACTGTTTGATGGGTTCATTTCATAATTTTTGCACTGTTACACTAAATGCAAGTCATTAAAAGTATTTTAATTAGTTCTGGAATAATATCCCCTTTTATATCAGAAATGCTAATTTCAGATCAAAATACATAATTTTTAGCCCATATTTTTAGATTTCATCATTGTTGGTTCTTTTTTTGAAATTAATTTTATGCATATTGCATAAATTAGATATTTAGACGGTGTGAATTTATCATGAATAAAAATTTTCCATGTGCGAAATGTCTAAATTACGGTTCAAAGATTCTTGATTTATAGAAATATCACCACCAATATTGTGCCTTTGGCAATACACGGCTATACTTTATTAGTGATCAAACAGTGGTGGATCAAGCCATCCTGCTTACCTTCAATCACATGGATGCTGACGTATGGTTCTGATTGTGAACACCTATCAAGACCTGTAGTGTTTACTTGCACAGCGTCAACAGGAGCACTGGCGTTCCTTGGTATTGCCTTGAGACCGTTGCTGAACTCAACAAACAGAAGTGTGTCCTGCAAGATTGCAATGTTGGTAATCCATGCATCCTTGGTATACAGGATCGTGCTATCACCTGCATCCAAATCTACTTTCATGATGCGTCCATTTTCACCAACATACAATGCCCTCTCTATATCAATGAAAACATTGCAAAAACAGGATAAGAAAAATATTAACTTCTAAAAAAGTTAACACTTAAGTGACCAAGGTGGGGGCGGGGGGATGTTACTAAGGGCCTTTTCGCGCGTAGCATATGTGAGCATAACATACCCTTAAGCAAGAATAGCCTCGACTCGAGACTGACTTGGCCGGAGATGGCAAAATATTTTCTTTCTTCTTCTTTCTCTTTATCTAATTTTTTTTTTCGAATTTACTATATAGTAGGCCTATCGGAGGCCCATCTACTTTTAAAATGACCAGCAGTTTTCATCCTATAATCAAGCCATAATTTTATACCAGATTGTGTTTAAAATTACCCTGATACCATTCAAGATTATTAAATCACTGTAATCATTCAAGATTAATCACTATTAAAAATCCTGTTTTATATTACTTTCTGGCGCTTCTAAATTTTATCTTATCCTCCCTATGACCCAGAAAGAGTTGGAATATACAAGGAAATTTCAATATGATGCAGTTATAATAGAGCAAGAAATGATATCAGGGTAGTTTTAAAACCCAATATTATTATGGCTTGGAGGGGAGGTTTGCCATGTTTCAAGAGGTGTTTGGTCATGAATGTTTGAGATTTATTTAGCCGTACTTACTGGACTAGTGTTATTATAAATCCAGTGTTTTAAATTAAGTGTTCCTTGCAAAAGTGTTTTTTTTTTCTTAGTTTTAAAAATAAAAAAAAGAAGGATAAAAAAGCAGAAAAAAAAAGAAAAAAGAAAAAAGAAAAAAAAAGCCATATTTTTATTATCTCTAGACCCATAAAGTAGAAAACAAAAAGAATGAAGAAAAAAGGCCATATTTTTACCATCCCCAGACCTGTCAGCCTTGAATCAAGGCTAAAGCAAGAACAAGTAGAAAAAAAAAACAGTTTTGTCAAAGCTGGTAATTACGATTCGATTAGATATGCGGACATATGTGATGACTCACCCCGAATAGGGGGACTTTGCGACAGAACATTTTTCGAGAAACTGATGAAAATAGGCAGCACAAAATAAAGAACATAATAAGAATTTCCAGCAGATTTTCTGTTGTAAAATTTGATCGCCTTGATCAATTTCAACAAGTAAGGTGTCTTTATAAAGCTTAGAAAATGCTGTAACAGATGAAATGATCAAATCAAAAAAGATATCATCTGCAAAGTCCCCCCTTTCGGGTTGAGTCATCACAAATTGCTAATATCTCGGAAGTGATTTTTTACGATATGTCATGACGGCAACATGATTTCTCAAAAACGATTTATCCTAGAGGTATGGGCAAAAAGCATTTTACACCACGATGACAGGGTTATGTTGTGAAATAAAATCTTACCATTAGCACTACAGAATTTTTTTAATTAACCCTCGTCCACCTAAGGTATTTTCTACTACGTCGTCACCTACGGGGGTAGGGGTGGTGGTTACCACACCCCCCCCCCCCCCGTGAAAATGAAATTGACGCGCCAAAAGTGTGGTTGCTTTATACCATAATATAGGGAAGGGTCTCCTCTTTATATCGATACCAAAATCATGAAAATTGGTCAAGGCGTTACGTAATCATGACGTCATAAAGTACTTTAGGTCGGAAAAGTTCGCCCGAAATTTGATTTTCAGTAAAAATTGAAAACAATTCAAAAATTCGCTATAAAAGTTCCAAATATCGAATAGTCACCGGGTTTTTTGCTAATGAATAAAGGAAATGATAGTTCTAACATGTTCTGTAAGTTAGCATGCAGATATTTTTCAAAATGGCGACTTATTATATAGGAGGGTGGTTACCATCCCCCTACTCACGTACTTTGACGGCTTACCCTACTCCCACCTAAGGTGGGGTAGGTTTGATGGATTTTGTGACCTTTGACCCCTAGGGAAGGTTGCATGAAGGGGTCACTATTTATACTTTTGATTACTGTTCCAAGACAAACCATTAAACGTTGAAATCGGAGAAAGTTGAAAATTTGACTTTTTCCATTGACCTTTTGACCCCCAAGGAAGAGTCGGACGATTAGTCATTATTGGCACTTTTAATTGCTGGTCCAAGACGAACAGTTTGACACCTTAAACGTTGAAATCGGACAAGTTTGAAAATTTGACCTTTCATTGATCTTTGACATCCAAAGAAAGGTCTAACAATGGGGTCACTAGTTTAATACATTGCCTCAAAGAAATTACAATAAAAATGCATATTGGCAATTTCACGGTAATGGAAGGACAATCGTACACAATTTTCAACTTTTGAACAACTGTATTACGAAGACAGATTTTAATTGGGTCACTTTGATACATTCAATAGATAGTTGAAGCTTCTAGCATCTACAGTATCAATAATTATTAGTCGGTTGGGATACATATTGTTTTTAAAAAAAAAATTTTTCAATTTGTTTGTGATTAAGTAGCGTAAATAGTTCATCAAAACTGACCCATGGCTAAGAAACAGACTCTCGAAAAATATGTTTTCTCTAAATATTTTGTCTTTTAAACGTTATATCATCAGATAGGAAAGTTCGCAACATCTGATTTGGTACTCAGTTTATAAGGAATCTTATATTCTACAAACTGATAATAATTGACAGCATGCAATATGTGTCTAAAAGTAAAATGATAAAAATATCAAAAATTGGTACCTCTATTGCCCCCGGGGAGGGGGTGTGAAGGCACATTTTCAAGAAAAACATTTCAAGGAACACCTTTGCTGCTACAAATGTACAGATCTACAAAGTTGATTTTGCCCTATACTAATACTATTCCACAAAAGTGAAAAAAATTATTTCGTTGTGTGTTTTCTAAGTTATGGAGGTACATTTTCTTAAAAAATATTTTTGCAATCTATTTTAGCAATGTATAGTAGTACAATTCTACATATAGGGGAAAATCAATCTGAACAATATTTCAATTATTTTTGTACTTCAGAATTCGGGCAAACTGAAGATTGATTTTTAGTCTAGAAAACATGTTTACTATAAGAAATAAGTAAAGGTAAGGTTAAAGGCGACGGCCTGTATTTCACAGGTCGGAGTGCCCATCTCTCTTATACGAAGCGAAGCGTTTGGGCCAGACTCCGCAATGTGTTATATTTGCGGTAAGGGGTTCGCTACACCGCCTTCCCCGCGAGTCTGTTACCTTCCCATGATTGAGGAAAGCCAGTACCCGTTTGACACCTGGGTGGAGAGGAGCACATTAGGGTAAGTATCTTGCGCTCAAGGACACTACACACGCCGCCCACCCGATTCGAACCCACGACTCTCAATGCCCGGTGATTAACAGTCGAAGACTTTAACCGTTAGGTGACGCATGTCCCTTTACTAGAAATACATGGTCAATTTTATCCATAAACTATATACTTGAACCTCTATAATGGGAATATTTGACCATATAAGCTTACATGAACATTAATTTAACGTTTTTGGACAAAAGTGACAAATTCTATTGTAAAGAGGTACTAATAAACTAAATATTTAAAGATGTAATGACTAATTACACTACATATTTTGTAAAACACTTTAAACATTATTTAAATCCCACCTCAGTGACATATTTCTATAAATTTTGAAGAAAAAGTTTAAAGTTCTAGATTGCATTCATGTAGGCCTATTGTAGATCCGTAGTGGCTAGTCGGGCGAAGGCTTTTTAACTCAAAATTGGACCAGTAGTCCCGCTCCATCACCTTTTGCACTTAACTACACCTCAGGGTTAGAAAGAAATCAAGTTTGTGAAAACGCAAATGAGAGAGTAGCTGTAAACTTAAAAAAACAATTTGTCCTTCCTTTACCACATTTTGCCCTTCCGTTATCATAACGTGGTAACGGAAGGACACACATTGATTAGCTTTAATTCATAAGAGGTTAGATCAGAAATGGTTTTAATAGCATAACATTTTGCGCATACTCAGGCATGCTTTGAATATAAAGTATTATTAATTTTACACTTTAAACTTTTAGCACTTTTATGGTGACGGAAGGACAACAGGAAATGCAAAGTTCCAAAAAGCCACTGAAGCATAGCAAGAAGCGCAATGACAAAATCCAAATTTCACACAGTCTAATAATTTGAAAAAAAAACATGATATTTTTAATTCAATTCCTATATATAAGATTGTTTTTTGTTTTGTATAATTAATTCAATTTTTGTGTATAAATATCTCATTTGCAAAATTAATAATTTAGCATTCAAAACATGTTCATATTAAAATTCTAGCTTCGAATCCTTACAATAAAGGGTTTTCAGCTTTAATTTGACACCATTTTTTTACTATTCAGATGAATTTGAAATTATGGCCAGAATGTCCAGTAATTTGTTTCATGAAATTGCCCATAAGTCACATATTTGTACAAGCAAATATCATTCTGAAAAGATTCATGCGAACATTGTGACAATGGATTTAAGAAAGGTGTTGCAATGTGCTAAAAATATGTTTTAAAAGATTCTTACGAACATTGGGACCATTATAGGTGTTTTTTCCAAATTAAATCGTCCGCAAAGTGTTATACGGAACAAAATACCGATGCAGCTTGTTACCGATATCTCAAGCTGTAATTACAGGCCATATTGTGTCATGATATACAACATTCGCATCGCGTTGTGCTCAAACTAATCTTCTAACAGGGGCGTCGGAAGGTAAAATAAAACTAAAGGTCTAAAGACATCTGAACACTGCTGCTGAATTTTCAGAAATGATTTATTATTTTTTAGGCATGTAACAATTTGGAAAAAAAAAACCATAATCATAGCATAATTTAAAATGGTTTGTTAGATTAAAAATAATTATTGATTTTGAGAGCATTTCAGAGCATAAATATTTGTTCCTTGTATTAAAGTGTAGCCAGAATGGGTAAAGAACCGTTTTACTACAGTCCAAGGGAAAAGTGTTAGTGAAAAATACAAATTCCTCAATTTAATACAATTGCCCTTTTAAACTAACTCTTAATATTCCAATGAACCCTTGTGTGCAGTGTGATTTGTGTTTATAAGAAATAGCAGAAAAACAAGAGTGATTCAGAGCCAGTGGGTCAATTCATGTAGGAGGTTACTGGTATCTTCAATTTGCATTGCTGACAGCTGAAATGTAGCTTGTCCTTGTAGGTGACCAGACCACCAAAAAACGGATATTTAAGGATATAGTTATTAGTGGGAAGTAGTTTCTAAAATTTTAATAAAATCTGTAACTGTCATGGAAAGTTGAAGTTCATATTGATGACTTTCAGTGTCTGTCCAAGTAACCTAATGTTTATGTTGCCCACTATGTCCTAAAGTACATCCATATGAAATTTCAGGTCAATCAGAGCATTTTCATAATTTGACCTTTCACCCCTTTCATTAATGACCTCAGATGATTTTAGAAATGTGTTTATGTTGCTCAGGGTGTCCTAAAGTACATCAATATCAAATTTCAGGTCAATCGGGGCATTTTTTTATTGAACTTTGACCCCCCTTAAGACCCCCTTAGTGACCTCGGATGATTTAGAAAATGTCGCTAAGAATGTTCTAAAGTACATCCGTATCAAATTTCAGGTCAATCGGAGCATTTTCAGAATTTGACCTTTGAGCCATGTCGACCCCCTTAAGTCCCCCTTAGTGACCTCAGATGATTTTTAAAATGCGTTCATGTTCTCAAAGTACACCCATATCAAATTTCAGGTGAATCGGAGCATTTTGAAAATTTGACCTTTGGGGTCAAAGGTCATCTAGATTTGTTCAGTATATTTTTGCCAATCTGTCTGTGTAAGTAGAATAATTATACCACCTTGCACTTGACAGATATTGATTTATGATGATTTGTTCAAATTATTTCAAATTTGACCCGGAAGTGACACTTAATGAGCTCTGATTTTTTTTTATTCGAGCAACTTTTGTGCGCTGACCAAAGACATTGCATATGCCAAAACCACGTCGCAGTCGCTCATTTTCTGTTGGAGTTGAATCTTTTTAAAGGAAAAAAGCATTTCGGCTTTTGTGACCCCTGCGTGTCCTTTTGACCCAGAAATGTCATGTGACATAAATGGGAGGGGTCATTGTTATTGTGTCCAAGTTTAATGGCAATAGCTCAAAGCATCTTGGAGTTATGGCCAATTTAAATGTTGCCAGAAGAAGAAAGGAGAAGAAAGATCCTAAGAGATCTAGGACACAGCTGCTCGGCCTACTAAGACCTAGTAGACAGCATCTACTAAAACGAATATATGTACAATGCTATGTTATGGTTATCTCTGCCAGGACTATAACAAAAACATCGAATTCAATTAAATTAATTTATTGTTTTGTTTTTCTGACTGAAAAATGGTGCGCCCAAAGCCCACATGGCCTACACGGTTCCGACGCCCCTGTCTTAATAATCTAAATAAAAAATTAGAAATCTGTCATTTTTGTTTCATATAATATTCAATCATCTTTATTTCATAATAAAAGAAGATAAAATACAGCCAAAGGTCAACTGGAATCCATACCGATCCCAGGCAAGGATATGACAAAATACAAAACATAAATTAATAAAACACACAGTATGAAGAAACCATCATGGCGGGAAGAAAAAGAAAAAGAAATACATTAAATCGTTTCTTGAACGTTCCATTGAGAATCATGCCTCGCATTAAAAATCGAGTAGGATGACATGATTACAGATTTGACAATTTGGGTTCTGAGTAATGGATACTTTGCAGTGCATTTGATTTGTCTCAACAAGCATGTTAATCTGGTTTTGTTGTCAGTGTCAATAAGCCCTCTGCTTCCGACTTCAACAGCAACAAGCGAACAATCATAATCAACATCGGAGATATCGGTGATGAGGGACGTGTACCGTTCAATTTTCGTGCGGTGAGCTTTTTCGATGTTTGGCTCAAATGGTACTGACAACTCAAACAGAATGACACGCTTGACTGCTGGCCAATATAAAACAATATCAGGTTTTTGAGAGGTGGCAATTATGTTCGGTGGTATTGTACCACCTATGGTGTTGTTTTCTATGTCGGCAAATACTTTGAGGTTACCATTAACAAAATGATCGGAATCTTTAAATGTAGACACAAGAATACGGATGATATTGTTGTGCCTCCAGAAATATCTATTAAGCATGTTTTGGCAGTGGTTGAGAATATGAAATAATGTCCCTTTTCCTTTGCACAAGGGGCAAGCGTCAAATAATCTCTTACCCAGCGGTTGAGGTTAGTGAACGATGGCAATGAGTCTATACAAGCATTAATAGCAAATTTCAACACACCTTTGGGAAGCGAAAACATTATGGATTTCCAGGTTATATCGGTTTCAGACATGAAAAGAACCTAGACTGGCAAACTCTCCTTGATGTAAAAGAGGTTCAACAACAGATTTCCAGAACATATTGGTGTCATCCTGCAAAGTTTTCTTAATAGTAGGTTTGATTCTACACCAGGGTAAATTATC
>JXSR01S025373.1:6086-28249 GCA_000969725.1 Ophiothrix spiculata
TTCCTATTTTAGAGTCCTTTACATATGCATGCATAAAATGTGCTTTTGTAAGGCGCCATTCCACAGTGCATATAACAAACTAACAAGAAAATCGTCTTCATGTACATGATGTATTTTGAATTTGAATTTGAAATTTGAATGTATCTATGGCTTTTTCATACTGGGTGTATGGCTCAAGTCATTTCTATTGATCATTTTGAATATTTACATTTTTATATACAATTGTATATAATATAACCCACTTTCAGCCCGAAAATCACATTTTGGAAGCCATCTCAGTGTAAAACTTTTACATTCTGGTCCAACAGATACAATTTTCTATCACTTTGAAAATAATAAACAAAAGTTTTTTTTGTTTCATTATTCATTGACTCTATAGATAAATTTCGATGTACGACTCCTGCCTCTTGTTCATATCGCTTCTTTTCAAAGAATTAAAAGGCATAATTGGCATTAACCATTATTGTTATACAATTGTAATTAACAATTATAATGGTACGAGGGGTGGGTGTTCAATAAGTTCGTGGCTTGAGGTGGAAGGATACAAGCTATTCATATGTTACGTAGCTCAACATAATTGATAAACTTATGAAAGGTTAAAGTAAAAATATCTGATTTCGTTTTTATTTAACAGACATATTAAACCTTGCCATTTAGCGGTTTCAGGAAGTTGAATTTTCACCTAAACGGAAGAAACAACAACACTAAACTGACATACGATCACCTTATAATCCCAGGCGCTGCACACATCGAATTCAACAAAGACAAAGTATCCACACTTGGGAACGATAACTCCTTTATATAACATGAAAGGAAATGGGCTACGGGTTTCAAAAATGTCACGGAGGAAATAGGTGTGGGAGTTTTTGATATCATCACGATTATTTTCTATCGATTTTTAATGCTTATATCTAAACTTTACAAACCTCTAAGAGCCAAGTTTTAAATTTCTGTTGATACAAATTAAGTAGATATTTACTTGACACTTTGCATATATTCATCAATCAAGCTTAAATAAAAAAAAAACCACTTGGGAACAATAACTCCTTTATATAACATGAAAGGAAATGGGCTACGGGTTTCAAAATGTCAGGGAGGAAATAGATGTGGGAGTTCTTGATATCATAACGATTATTTTTTATCGATTTTTAATGCTTGTATCTAAACTTTACAAACCTATAAGAGCCAAGTTTTAAACTTAACATATATTCACCAATCAAGCTGAAATATAAAACATATTAATATAAACTGCACAGCTTATCTCCTTCTACCACAGGCCACGAATCAGTGGCGTAGCCAGACTTTTTGGTCAGGGGGGGCAAAGACATTTCGTTCCGATTTTTTCCCGATTTTCCCCCCGGCGTTTGCACATTTCTTCCCGGCAAAAAAAATCAATTTTCGTACACCCAAAATAAATTCAAGTCGATTTTAAAAACTGACAAGCATAAAAAAATACAAAAAAAAAGGTTTTAAGCGATTTTTACACATCTTTTGACAAGATTTTCTGTTTCCCGCTTGTTTCCCGTCTAGCAGTCTTGCAGCTGCACTCTTCTTTTCTTGTCCTTCCCGATTTTTCCCGCTTGCTGTCCCGATTTCCCGCTCAATTTTTTGTCAGGGGGCAGTCCACCCCCCACACCAATATTCAATCGGCCAAAATAATATGACGTCAACGTAGCGATATATTCTTTTTCAGAGCCATTTCCGGATTAAGCCGATCATTGACGACCGCACCAGATGAATTTTTGAGCTTCCGATTGTTACTCCTACAGACAGTAAAAACACATTTTACTGAACATAAATATCTGTTCAGATGCGAAATTAATTGCAATTTGGATGAATTCTGGCTCCTGAAAATGTGGGTAGTTTGAATATTTTTTATTTTTCATACCAAATGAAACAAAGAGACACGTAATTTGAAACTAAAATATTATTTTTTGGCTAGTTTTGTCATACAATCCGCTAGTTTTCTAGTGTGCATTAAATATCAATACAGACAACTGTCATAGTGAGAAGTTCCAACTTATCTCTGAATTTGCCAACTTCAGAGATAAAAAACGGGTATTTTATCGTATTTAGTCGGATTTCTACACAATATTACCATTTCTGACCTAGGCCAGAGCGATATCACGCCTTCACCATGTTCACGGTACTGAATGAGCAATTCCCATCAAATTAAGGAATAATATTATTTCTTTTAAGTTAACGTCATTTTTCAGATATTTCTAACTCTAAAACTGTGTTTTAATAATGTTTAAAATTATTTGGAGATCAAAAAGAAACAATTATTTTTTCGAAAGAGTGCCATGCCGGCTCGAACCAACGCCAAAAAGCATAGTTTAGTTTTCTAGTCCAACGCCTTAACCACAATGCCACTGAAGCATCTGATAAGCGGGGTGACATTTTCGTATTTATCCATTTGATTGTTAACCGATTATCACATTTGTAATATGGATTGCATCATCTCGCCCATGTGCAAATTAGGTCATAGGTCGAATCTGCAATATGCACTGTAGGCTAGATTCACTAGTCGCCTAATGGGGTCCCCCCTCATTTCCTGTTGTTTGGGCAATCACCAACACAGTAAAGAACGCGTGGCGCAGACTTTGTAAGACTGATGGACTGAGCCTATATTCGTTGTTTCTCCATTTTACTCCAGTAAACAATAGGAGTATTTTGGCACGCTATCAATAGCCAAATTTCGCTGTGCCCCCCCCACCCTATGCTGGCTACTGCACTGCCACGAATATATTAAACACACCTCGTATGTTTAGCGTTAAACACTGACAGCAATTACGTATCTTTAATTGTAACATTTCTAATCGTCAAGTAACAGCAGCAGTCACATTCATCACTTCAGCAAATAATCAAAATAACAGGACCCTTGTGCCTAATACAACCAAACCTTGCCAATTGATGTGTGCTTCGTATATCCCTTATAGAGATCGAGATTGTGATGCTGCAGTAAATCAAAAAGTTACGGATGTACATTTTGACGTCATTCTCAAACCTGACAAATCATATTGAGCTTGCTCCGTGTTTACAACAGCATTACATAGGTTACAATAACTAGCTTCTTTGCCTCAGGCAGCATTAGACTTCCTTATGTAAACCCACATTGTAAAAGCGTTTGATTTAACCACCTCCTTGCAATAAGGACATATCAGGCATTTGAAAAGTAACGTCATCACTTTGTAAATTGCTTCTGATGATCCTTAATTTATACTGAGGATAAAACAGAACAACGTGCACTTTTTTAAGTAATCAAGAATTGTTATGTTAATATTGTGTTTCAATGCTTTCATTAGTTCCTGTTCATGCCAGGACCTTACGTGTAAGCATTCTTTGGCACTATTGAAGAAAGTAATTGTCACACTTGTTGATGGGTTTTTGATATTTTTATCATAAACGTAAGGTTTCGATAGTGAGTATGAGTTTACAATGTGTGTTGCTTAAAAGGGTTGTTCATTAAAAAACCAAACAGGTGATCATTTTGAAGAAAGAATTGTTATCAAAAATGAAGTACTTTTATTATTTTCTGTACTCTCAAAGTACTTTTAGTTATGGTTCTTCAGTCAGCATCAGATCCAAAACAAGGAAAAAAAGTCAAAGGCTTTCGTATTTAATTTTGACCCCTTATTGCAAAACCAAAATGAATTATTAAAAATGCGTATTATAAAAACACAAACAAAGTTGTTCACGTGCAGAAAGAGATGACATAAAGAGGCGGAGGCTTACGGCTGAAAAGCATATTTGTAATTTACCAGACTTTAATGCGTCTTAATTTTGATATTTTTTCTTAATTAGAAATATGTCTTGCGGTGCTTTTCATTTTATTTCAATTACTTATAGCATTAACTACCCACGCCAAAATCACTATATTGTATGAAATTTTGTTATAAGCTGTAATTAGTACGTTCTTTTCTAGCAGCCGTTTGAATAATAGGACATAAGAAGCAAAAGACTTTACAGGAAATTATGTTTATTCATACAGCTTCCGGAAACAGATATCTTCTTTCCCCAGGCATTAGAGTATCCCTATGACGCAAAAAAGCATTTTAGAAATTGTTTCAATATATTACCGACTCATCGCAACTGTCCATCAGTTTAAATGTCTTAATAAAGATATTCTCATTCGGTTAGCGTTAGGTTAGATACAGTGCCAGCGAAAGATGCATTTATTTTGCTTACTGACACTTAATCACTTAAGGATTTGAATCTGGTCCACCCTCAACATTTGTATTAACATAATAAGCTATTATAGTTCATAAATGAAATGTAATTTTGAAACATTAGGCAAATATTTAAATAAATTGAGAAATTTGTTCCTTAAACTACTGGGCCCAATTTTATAAAACCATTCTAAATTAGCAGGTAACTAGGATTAGCAATATTCTAAATGGCTAGTTTGTTGCTTGTTAGAAATCAACTAAATTTCATTTCATAAAACCATTCTATGAACAATTCTCACTAGTTGTCTGCTAGAAGCAAGATAGAATGTTACAGTGATTGAACAAGGATTTAATATCATAATTGCTTCCAAGGACAATAGAAAGTGCTTGAAATTAAAACAAGAATAGTTCTTAAAAGGATTATACCCCAGTATAGGGTTACAGACCATTGGCAATGATTGGGGTAAACACATTTACAAAATATGCACAGCACATAAAGATCTTTTTAAATGTTTGCTATATACGGAAGATAATTGAATTAAAGCTACGAAGGGCAGGCAAAGACTTAAAGATTATATTTTCTCTGTGAAAACGGTTTTCATTTGATTGTCAAGTAGACTACACCACTTCTTTATAAGCAAAAACCTTCAATAAATTCTTTCTGTTATTTTTTTGTCTCTAAACGGCAACTCAATATTTGTAAATTATTTCTAATTTATAACTGTATTTTTTGTTTTAAATTATCATCATACATCCCACATCTGCTTATTTCAATGCTCTAAATTTGATGTATTTTGGATATTCGACACGTACCTATTGTTTCCTATATTATTAGACGATTTAAGGGTACGAGGAATCCCTATGCTCAGGAAAATGTGAATCCTAGCTATTTTTTAATCACGAAAAGATAAATAGTTTCCACTGCCTTTGCGGGGACTCGAACCATGGATTATGGCAGGGGTTAGTGATGCATTACGAAGCGAGCGCTCTACCGCTGAGCTATCAAGGCAGCGTTGAGATGGTGAACTAAAATCTAAAACATAAACATTAGAATGCCGTATTTTTCTTTTGTTTACATAAAAATTGCAATTTTTGCCTCATTGGAATGCTCAATTTGTAAGTAAATTATGCGAATGCGTATATCAGACAAAATGTAGATAATGTAGATACTAAAATCAGGCTATTCACAGCTCGAACAGGGCGAACTCAGAGTCATAATTCACGCCCGGTTTTTCGAGCAAAACAACGCGGGTTTGTTACATTATCATTCAAAATCAACACAACAAATTTATAAAATATTATTTGTAATTCAATAAAAAGTATCAAGCCTACAATCTGTCAAAATTTGAAAACAGGCGAATCGTTCGAACATCATAAAATTTTAAGGTTTCGGCGAAAAAGGTGTAAATTTTTCGAAGTAGTTTATTGACGTAATTTTGACCTTGATAATGGACGTGAAATCACTACTGAAGTCTCATGTATAAACTAGAGACTCTATTACATATGTACGCCAAAAATTGTATTATTTTGATATGTGTAAGTAGGTAAAAAGTTGCAGTAAAGTTGCCGTTGGCAAAAATGGCACCCATTTAGGGACTGTAGCCTTAAGGACTTAAAGTTGGCGATTTCACATATATTTTGATGTCCGGATAAAAGTAACTTGGAATGGTTTTTAGGATTTAGAAATACCCAAGATGTATTCTAATTTTAGCAAGCAACTAGGAACCTTGCTAAGCTAAGAATGGTTTTATGAAACAGGTTTAGCAATGAACTAGCGATAGAAACGAAGTTAGAAACAAACTAGGCTTAGAATGGTTTTATGAAACTGGGCCCTGGTTTCTAAAACCCATAGCTTGATCTTTGAGTATCATACTCAACCTGACAAATTTTATAACAAAATTGGATATTGTATTCATGTGCATATTTGTGTATTTTGTACAAGTTTCCCATTTTAAGTGCAAGTGTCAAATGTGCATGGCATTGCTCATGTTTTTACCACAAATGTGGCCGAAAAGGGCTGATTCAAAAGGCTGATTTATCTTATCTAATTTTGTAGCATATTGACTGTAGCTTTCACACCAAAACTATGCTTGCTTGGGTAATGGTCACAAACCAGTGACATAGCCAGGTAAAGGGGCAAGGGGGCAAGGGGGCAGACTGCCCCCCCCCACAAATTTATTGATAAAATAGCTGCATAAAAATGCACGTGTAATAGTATACAAATATTGACGGCTATGAGGGGCATGATTTAAATTATTTTCTGATCTATTGATCTCAAAACCATGAATATGCCCGAAGCGAAGCTGAGGGCACATTCATGGTTTTGAGATCACCGAGGGGAAATAATTTTAACCATACCTTTAACTAAAAGCAGTCAATATTCGTTTTATATAACGATTCTATAGATTTTCGTCCACTGGTTGGATAAAACAACTATTTTAGCATTCAAAGCGCCCGATGATAATTAACGATATTTGTATCTCCTTTCAGTGCTGGTCGCGTCGTATTGTGCACACAAAATAACTAGCTAACGCACTGCAGCGCGTGTTTGACCATGAATGCTTAAAATCGCGCGCGTGAAGCCCGAGTTCCACGATGCAAAATACATTGAGCGGGCCTAGTGAATACTATACCATTTTAAACGGGCACACATTGTTCGTAGATACTGAAGAAGCTTAAATAATGCAGATCAAAGTACTGATGGCCATTTCAGATATCACGATCTTGACAACCAATGCCAGGAGAATAAATCATGGCCCAACAATTAAATGCAGCTACCCGTAATGGCATTTGGTTGCAATTAAGTATCATTAGACTCATAGCCCGGTTGTAGATTGCTGCCCGTTTTGTCTGTAGATTACGGAGTCCAACCAGGTCCCATCACCTCAAGCTTTTAAAAATATTGCTTATAAGCTAAAGACTACGCAACTCTTTAAATAGTAACAGAAACTAAGAAGGCTCTGGAAGATCCTGATCCGGATGATTCAACAAAATAACAACCGAATTAGAAAAGCTTTTTTGAGAGATCTAAATGTCATTGCCTCAATAGTCAACCCACTACCCAATATTTCACAGTCCACATTCAACAGCCTATTGTTTTCTTGTTATTTTATTTACATACGCGTTCCTATCATAAGAGACAACTGCCTTTGTTACCAGTACCTCACGTAAAAATAGCGTAGTTTGTTCGTTGTTCAAATTGGGTACCTCCAATCAAATGACTATAACTTTAGAATGCTTTGTTCAATTTCAACGCAATAAATTTTCAATGAAAGCTGATGAAATTTGCTATCTCATACGCGAACATTTTTGCAAACGAATAAAAGGAACTAGTTATATAAAATCACTGATTAGATTACACTTTATTATGACTCACCCTGTATTACCCTCATGAGCGGTCAATTTTGTATACTATTTCACTCCATATTGCATGAATGATAATCACAAGCAAGATGGTATCATGATATGGAGGTTATATTTTTATAGAATACAATAGTTTTGGTTTTGTAAATGTAGACGTTGGTCCGGTGTTTTAACTATTTTTTGTCCATTTTGTCCAGAATTGTACACGCAAAGTAAAACTTTAAAAAAGCACGTTCTATGCACATTTGTTTATTGCTTAAATTGAACGCAGTGGTAAGCAAAATCGGCTTTTTATTTTAAAATATGCCCCTATTTTTGTGTCAAATATGATAATTTTACATAATGTGACCTTTGATTACAGTTACAATACTTCCACTGAAGTTACAATCATAGTTGAATATTTGATTATTCCAGTTAGAATATTCATTTTAACTTTTTTTGTCAATCATCGGTTAGTGATGTCAAGAAGTAAAAGAACAAAGTATCGCTTTGCATCGTCCCATTTTAACATTTTAAGACTCTCCATTACATCATCCATGTATACTCAGATGATCATTACGGCTTAACCTTAAGCAAGATTTGATAACAATATATTTGGGGCTTGAATCACTGGGTAGCCGCCCACGTCTAAAAACGTTTTAAAAGTCGATTATATCCTAAGGGTTTAAGCAATACCTTGCGCCACAAAGTTAATAATGACACTTGCAAATCTTTATCATCTATAATGTTGGGAAATGTATATAAAGGCAACCGTATCGCAACTCATTTTAATCTTCACGAAGTTTAACAATCATGACTAAGAGAACAGTTGTAGTTGGTTTCGTTAGTATTCACGTTGTAATTATCAAGGAATATATCAAACTCTCTTTAAAATGCAAGTTACACTGTTGGCGTGCAAACCACCTCAATTTCAAATAATAAGAGTTTTTAATCTTTGAAGTGAGTTAATCATATTAAATTTCTCTAATTGGAATAGAGCACTTTTATCGATTATTGAGGTTATTGAAGAAGGACTACTTTGTGGAAGTGGTTTAGAATACGTCATACTTCGTACCTATATATAAGATTGAAATAGATGCATCAGATGAAGTACCAGAACCATTATAAGCTTGAAAACCGTTTGAATACTTATAGCGAAATGTGGTCTCTCAACCACGCAATGATTGATCAGTTGGTACTGCCACATAAAGTGCTTTGCCATTTTTGTGAGGTATCTGAATTTAAGTGACATTCCATTTGTAATGAACAATGATGCGTTTTTATTATAAAGGCGTGAATCACATATCAGTATTGGATACTGAAGTCTTGCATTTCAATACTTTTTGCCTACGGTATACGTTAGAGAGTTTTAAATTTGATTTTAATACATTTTTAGAAAAAAATAACTTGATAATAGCGATTACAATTGATGTACTTTAATGTTGCGAGTTAAGAACGACCTACGACCAATTTTAAAACATACCGTATATATTAATAAACGTATCATAATTCAACGTTAATGTCATAATTGTTGTTTGACATAATGAGAGTAAAGATTACAGATTCTTACGTTTTACCACCTTCTTTTTTACTTGGCGTGGGAATCCAATTATATAACATAATAGGATATTGTATGAGGATATTTGTGTATATTATGTTGCTTATTTTAAGTGAATACTATATATGTATACGTATAATTTGCACAGGGCATAAGCCATTGCTCAAGAAAATCTGTCATTATTAAAGATTCAAAAGGCTGATTTTTCTTGTCTAATCTTAAACATTTTGAGTTGAGATTTTGTGGCAATTATAGCTTACGCACCAAATCTAGAGTTCTGTTTAGGAAATGATCATTAGCAATCTGCAAAAGCGATACAATACCACTTGAAAATCGTTACATATAGGTTGTATGCATTATCATGTCGATGACGAATCTATAAATACAACTCAGAAGCAGCATCATACACACGTTTTCATTCATAAAAACTATAGGAGGGCGAACGGTGAGATCATGGAAATAGCTTAATCTACTATTTATTTTCATGGTGAGATGTACAAATCTTGACATTTCTTTAGGCATTCAGTGGTTGCGGCAAGCACGATCGTTGTAATTTCCGCTTGCCCCATTTGTAGTTCTTTTACACAAACAAGAAGGTTCAATTGAAAAGTCCAATGTTTCAAGTTATTCATTTTATCATATCTGTCTTTTTTTCTTTATGTTGTATGTTGCGTTTTTATTTGTCTGTTTGCTAGTTTGTTTTTGATTTTGTTTGTTTCTTTAAAAAACAAATAGGCAAAATAGTAATGTCAAACTACTCTTCAATTAAGTGCGTTCGTAGCGAAAAGTGTAATTTCATTTATAAACACAATAAAGTCATATAAAAATCTCATTATTCAACTTCTAAAGGGAAGCTAAAATGTTACTCTATTTGTTTGTTTGTTTTTTACAACTCGTTGTTGCAATCAAAATCAAAGTAAAGACTTTAGGAAGTAGGACATAAAATGTGACCTAATACCAACATATATACATCTACTACATATATCTATAATGTCTATAAAGCAAATAAACTTTTGTGTAGAATAGCTACTTAAATCGATGTACACGATCCAAAATGGGAACATTAACCCAAAAGTGTTACCAGACAAACTGATACAGCAGCTACATTAATCTATAAATTGCAATCTGTTTTTTTTTAAATGTCTATAACAAATGATTTGAGTATTTCTCTCATATATACAAGCTTTAAAAGTGTAATTGTGATGACTCACACCGAAAAGGGGGACTTTGCGACGATCTGCAGACTGAGATACCAGGCTTGAAGTTGAAAAGTGGTAAAATTTTCGTCTTGGGTGAATTTGAGATTTTGTGATATTATGAATCTTCAAAGTTTTAAAAATCTTACTACCAAGCCGTTTTCTATAAAATTGCGAAAAAAGATGATTTTATGACAATTTTCTAACACCGTGTCAATCCCCTTTTCGCAATTTTGTGATCGGAAGAAAAAACATCCTCAAAAACAGGCCGTTTTCTAAGCTCTCTCTGTCTGTGTCAAATTTGATGATGATTGAGTGCTCCTAAGTACCCGTTGCTAAGGAGATTTTGTGTATAGTTGAATAGTATGCAATAAAATTGATGCTTTCACAAACCCAAACTTTAAAGCCTGTTTTTTCCAATTGCTATTTTTGAAAAGTGATCAACACGCTCTTACTAAAATAGCCATATCTTCGGAACTGATTGTTGTATCGAAATATTTTGAGATTCCATATTACTTGTGAATCTCTAAGTTTTCACATGATGCCAAAAACTCAAATTTGATGTCGGAACCAAAATCTCGGTGTGAGTCATCACAATTTTGAATTCTGACAATAAGCAAACTGTTATTTTACATGTTGGATAAATTGTCAGCACTCTAAGCACAAATGAAACTGAGTGATATTTCTTTTTATCTGGAGATGACGCTACTTTGATTTTAATGCCTTTATTGCAACCTACTTTTGATATTGATTATATGGTATTAAGATCATGAAATCGGACCAACCCAATTATTGAGGGCTTCACACAATTTTTTTATAGCTTCAGAACCAAAGGTTCAAATTTCACAAAATAAAAGGCTGTTTAAAGATGAGACTATGTAAAATAAAATTTGATAATTCTTTTTATTACACGAAGCCTAATTCTCTCAGAAAAAAATGTACACAATCTTGCGTTTTATTGCCACACACTGTATATACGTGTACGTCATTTCGATGAGAAAAAACATTACTTATGCAGTCATTTATAGTTTGGATTCACAAATATACTTTATTTGAAATGCTTTAGTGAATTTACTTCTTCACGACAGGAACACATTTTTGCTTTGAAACTTCTAATCGCTAAAACATGCTAGGCAAATACAATATATGATTATTGGGAATATGATTATATTGTAAATGATAAATATTGTTGTCATGTCATATTTATAAGAACACAAACAAAGTTGTTTACGTGCAGAAAGAGGTGACATAAAGAGGCGAAGGCTTACGGCTGAAAAGCATATTTGTAATTTACCAGACTTTAATGCGTCTTAATTTTGATATTTTTTCTTAATTAGAAATATGCCTTGCGGTTCTTTTCATTTTATTTCAATTACTTATAGCATTAGCTACCCACGCCAAACCCACTATATTGTATGTAATTTTGTTATAAGCTGTAATTAGTACGTTCTTTTCTAGCAGCCGTTTGAATAATAGGACATAAGAAGCAAAAGACTTTACAGGATATTATGTTTATTCATACAGCTTCCGGAAACAGATATCTTCTTTCCTCGGGCATTAGAGTATCCCTATGACGCAAAAAAATCATTTTAGAAATTGTTTTAATATATTACCGACTCATCACAACTGTCCATCAGTTTAAACGTCTTAAGAAATTCTCTTTAGATTCTGTTCAAAGTACATTCGGTCAATGTTAGATTAGATACAGTGCCAGTGAAAGATGGATTGCTTTTGCTTACTGACACTTAATCACTTAAGGATTGGAAACTGGTCCAACCTCAACATTTTTATTAACATATAAGCTGGTCTTAATAGTTTATAAATGAAATGTATTTTGAAAAATTAGCCAAATGTAAAATAAATTGAGAAATGTGTTCCTTAAACTACTGGTTTCTGAAACCCATAGCTTGATCTTTGAATATCATACTCAACCTGACAAATTTTATAGCAAAATTGGATATTGTATTCATGTGCATATTTGTGAATTTTGTACAAGTTTCCCATTTTAAGTGCAAGTGTCAAATGTGCATGGCATTGTTCATGTTTTTACCACAAATGTGGCCGAAAAGGGCTGATTCAAAAGGCTGATTTATCTTATCTAATTTTGTAGCATATTGACTGTAGCTTTCACACCAAAACTATGCTTGCTTGGGTAATGGTCACAAACCAGTGACATAGCCAGGTAAAGGTGCAAGGGGACAGACTGCCCCCCCCCCTAACAAATTTATTGGTGGAAAATTGAGACAAAAGGGAAAAAAATGGACTAAAAGCATAAGTAAAATCGTGAAGAAAAGGACCAACGAATCTTTTATATGTTGTCATTCTACGTTGCCCCTCTTGATCAAAAAGTCTTGCTACGCATCTGTCATGCAAAAAAGTAATAGAAGAAGAAGTAGAAGAAGAAGAAGAAGAAGAAGAAGAAGAAGAAGAAGAAGAAGAAGAAGAAGAAGAAGAAGAAGAAGGAGGAGGAGGAGAAAGATTGACAATCGTTATCTATGGAATCATATCAGGTGGTAAGCATTACCATATCGGTGACGAGTCTGCAAACACAACTCATACACATATTTTCATTCATAAAAAGACAGCTATGGCGTTTCGTGAGGTAAACTAATCTTGACATTTCTTCAAACATTTCTTGTTTGTAATTTGCGGCAAGCACGCTCGCTGCAATTTCCGCTTGTTCCATTTGTCGTTTTAGTACACGAACTTGAAGAATTGCGGTGTTTGCAGTGAAATAAAATAAGTGCATTACTTCAATTTGTCATCCACTTTTTTCCAGGAAAAATTGCTAAAGATGGCTTATTGTTCTTTTATCTTAATGTTTATGCAGCTATTTTATTAATTTTAAGATAGTCCAATGTTTGAACAATAGTGTCAATCTAACGCAATTTCTATTTAATCTATGCATTAAAATCAACAACTATTGAATCATTAAAATATTCATGAAACAAATTTACAAGTAACTACAACTCTCGTTCATTAAATCCACAAAAAAATGATCAGGTCCAAAATCCTTCATGTGGCAAGATCAAAACAAAATCTTTATTAAAGTGCTTTCGTAAGAAAATGTGTTAATCGTAGAAAAGAAAATAACTTGTTTGTTTGAACTTCCGCAATTATAAGGAAGTCATAAATACACATTTGATTACGATATAAAAGCTTCAGAAGTAGCCTAATAAAATTTTACTCCATTTGGGTTATTTCATGTGTAATTATTATTTGTTGCCAAGATTATAGGAAGTTGGATATAAAATGTGACGTATACCAACATCAATCTATTATTATGTATCTATATGCCACATAATACTAAACCTTGTTTAAAATAGTCACTTCAATCTATATACAACAAATTGGTACATAAAAGAGTATACGGCACACACTTATATTACAGCATTAATCTATAAAATGCGATCTGTTATTTTAACGACTTTGCACATAAATGTATAAATCTTATATGCCAGATAAAAGGTATGGACTTGGGTTTGGATTGTCTGTCTGTCTGTCTGTTGTAATCGATCCATTGGATCTCGGCAGGGCAGAAGCTGCATCACGCCGAGCTGGCACGATTGGAATCATACTTTGTATTATATTATGATTACAGTGATTTGAGCCGTGCAATTTATAGTTTGTTCTATTGCACGGCATGAAACAAACCTGTGTGATATCATGATATAAAACAAATATTGAATGCCTATGCACGTGTAATAGTATACAAATATTGACGGCTTTGCCAAGGGGCATGGTTTAAATTATTTTTCCGAGGTGATCTAAAAACCATGAATATGCCCGACGCGAAGCCGAGGGCATATTCAAGGTTTTGAGATCACCGAGGGGAAATAATTTTAACCATACCTTTAACTAAATGCAGTCAATATTCGTTTTATATACCGAATAAATAGATTTTTGTCCACTGGTTTGCTAAAAGAACTATTTTAGCATTTAAAGCGCCCGATGATAATTTACGATATTTGTTTCTCCTTTCAGTGCTGACCGCGTCGTATTGTGCACACAAGATAACTAGCTAATGCACGGCAGCGCGTGTTTGACCATGAATGCTTAAAATCGCGCGCGTGAAGCCCGAGTTCCACGACGCAAAATACATTGAGCGGGCCTAGTGAATACTATACCCCGGGCATAGTATATTTATAGGGCCTAGTTAAATCCATGCCCTCACTTTTAACCAATCAGAGGACAGGAATCTATATATGAGGTATATAATTTGTACTATTGCACTCTCAGGTATTCAATATTTGTATACTATTACCCTCACGAGCAGTCAATTTTGTATACTATTGCACTCCATATTGCATGAATGATAATCACAAGCAAGGTGGTATCATAATATGGAGGTTATATTTTTATAGAATACAATAGTTTTGGTTTTGTAAATGAAGACATTGGTCCGGTGTTTTAACTATTTGTTTGTCCATTTTGTCCAGAATTGTACACGCAAAGTACGTTCTATGCACATTTGTTTATTGCTTAAATTGGACACAGTGATAAGCAAAATCGGCTTTTTATTTTAAAATATGCTCCTATTTTTGTGTCAAATATGATAATTTTACATAATGGGACCTTTGATTGCAGTTACAATACTTCCGCTGAAGTTACCATTCCAAGTCGAATATTTGATTATTCCAGTTAGAATATTCATTTAACTGTTTTGTCCATCATCGGTTAGTGATGTCAAGAAGTAAAAGAACAAAGTATCGCTTTCTTCACTTGCACAAGTCGTTCTACTAAAACTCTTTGCATCATCCCATTTTAACATTTTAAGACTCTCCACCTTCCATGTATACTCAGATGATCATTACAGCTTTACCTTAAGCAAGATTTGATAACAATATATTTGGGGCTTGAATCACTGGTTAACCGCCCACGTCTAAAAACGTTTTAAAAGTCGATTATATCCTAAGGGTTTGAGCAATACCTTGTGCCACAAAGTTAACAATGACACTTGCAAATCTTTATCATCTAATGTTGGGAAATGTATATAAAGGCAACCGTATCGCAACTCATTTTAATCTTCACGAAGTTTAACAATCATGACTAAGAGAACAGTTGTAGTTGGTTTCGTTAGTATTCACGTTGTAATTATCAAGGAATATATCAAACTCTCTTTAAAATGCAAGTTACACTGTTGGCGTGCAAACCACCTCAATTTCAAATAATAAGAGTTTTTAATCTTTGAAGTGAGTTAATCATATTATATTTTTTCTAATTGGAATAGAGCTCTGTTATCGATTATTGAGGTTGTTGAAGAAGGACTACTTGGTGGAAGTGGTTAAGAATACGTCATACTTCGTACCTATATATAAGATTGAAATAGATGCATCAGATGAAGTACCAGAACCATTATAAGCTTGAAAACCGTTTGAATACTTATAGCGAAATGTGGTCTCTCAACCACGCAATGATTGATCAGTTGGTACTGCCACATAAAGTGCTTTGCCATTTTTGTGAGGTATCTGAATTTAAGTGACATTCCATTTGTAATGAACAATGATGCGTTTTTATTATAAAGGCGTGAATCACATATCAGTATTGGATACTGAAGTCTTGCATTTCAATACTTTTTGCCTACGGTATACGTTAGAGAGTTTTAAATTTGATTTTAATACATTTTTAGAAAAAAATAACTTGATAATAGCGATTACAATTGATGTACTTTAATGTTGCGAGTTAAGAACGACCTACGACCAATTTTAAAACATACCGTATATATTAATAAACGTATCATAATTCAACGTTAATGTCATAATTGTTGTTTGACATAATGAGAGTAAAGATTACAGATTCTTACGTTTTACCACCTTCTTTTTTACTTGGCGTGGGAATCCAATTATATAACATAATAGGATATTGTATGAGGATATTTGTGTATATTATGTTGCTTATTTTAAGTGAATACTATATATGTATACGTATAATTTGCACAGGGCATAAGCCATGTTTTTAGAGCAAATGTGCTCAAGAAAATCTGTCATTATTAAAGATTCAAAAGGCTGATTTTTCTTGTCTAATCTTAAACATTTTGAGTTGAGATTTTGTAGCAATTATAGCTTTCGCACCAAATCTAGAGTTCTGTTTAGGAAATGATCATTAGCAATCTGCAAAAGCGATACAATACCACTTGAAAATCGTTACATTTAGGTTGTATGCATTATCATGTCGATGACGAATCTATAAATACAACTCATGAACAGCATCATACACACGTTTTCATTCATAAAAACTAAGAGGGCGAACGGTGAGATCATGGAAATAGCTTAATCTACTATTTATTTTCATGGTGAGATGTACAAATCTTGACATTTCTTTAGGCATTCGGTGGTTGCCTCAAGCACGATCGTTGTAATTTCCGCTTGCCCCATTTGTAGTTCTTTTACACAAACAAGAAGGTTCAATTGAAAAGTCCAATGTTTCAAGTTATTCCTTTTATCATACCTGTCTTTTTTTCTTTATGTTGTATGCTGCGTTTTTTGTTTGTCTGTTTTCTTGTTTGTTTTTGATTTTGTTTGTTTCTTTAAAAAAAAATAGGCAAAATAGTAATGTCAAACTACTCTTCAATTAAGTGCGTTCGTAGCGAAAAGTGTAATTTCATTTATAAACATAATAAAGTCATATAAAAATCTCATTATTCAACTTCTAAAGGGAAGCTAAAATGTTACTCTATTTGTTTGTTTGTTTTTTACAACTCGTTATTGTAATCAAAATCAAAGTAAATACTTTAGGAAGTAGGACATAAAGTGTGACGTAATACCAACATATATATCTATCATGTCTATATAGCAAATAAACTGTGTGTAGAATAGCTACTTAAATCGATGTACACAATCCCAAATTGGTACATCAACCTAAAAGTGTTACAGACAAACTGATATTGCAGCAACATTAATCTATAAATTGAAATCTGTTCTTTCAAATGTCTTATATTTCTCTCATATATACAAGCTTTAAAAGTGTAATTGTGGTGACTCACACCGAAAAGGGGGACTTTTCGACGATCTGCAGACTGATATATCAGACTTTGAAGTTGAGAAGTGGTAACATTTTCGTCTGGGGTGAATTTGAGATTTTGTGATATTATGAATTTTCAAAGTTTTAAAAATCTTCCTAACAAGCCGTTTTCTATAAAATTGCGAAAAAAGATGATTTTATGACAATTTTCTAACACCGTGTCAATCTCCTTTTCGCAATTTTGTGATCGGAAGAAAAAACATCCTCAAATTTTCACTTCTCTGACCGACTGTCCTAGGTGTATAATTAAAGATATGTATATTGACAATGTCTGTGTCAAATTTGATGATGATTGAGTGCTCCTAAGTGCCCGTTGCTAAGGATATTTTGTGTATAGTTGAACAGTAATCAATAAAATTGACGCTTTCACGAACCCAAACTTGAAAGCCTGTTTTCTCCAATTGCTATTTTTGAAAAGTGATCAACACGCTCTTACTAAAATAGCCATATCTTCGGAACGGATTGTTGTATCGAAATTTTTGAGGTACCAAATTATTTGTAAAACTCTAAGCTTTCACATGATGCCAAAAACTCAATTTTGATGTCGGAACCAAAGTCTGTTTTTTTGGTGTGAGTCATCACAATTTTGAATTCTGACAATAAGCAAACTGTTTTGTAATTTTATATAGTTGAAATGAAAACCCTTTATATATTTAATCAGACAAATACACAAAAGATATTCGTAATTTGAACGTAAAATATGACATACAATGTGTTTCAATAAAATTGTACAAGTTGAAAAACGCCCTCTGTGACGAGGCGAAAATACCATTTTGACATAATGGTATAATTGTAAAGGAAACACTTTAAGCTTTCAAGTGCCGTTTATTTTGTTTTATTTGCTTATTTCAAACTCGAGATTATATTCATAAAAATGTAAAAGGGAAAAATCACAAATAAGCTACTTTTAACGGAAAAGGAATAAAGTTGATAGTAAAGAATGTATGATGTGTATTCATGATATGGAAATTAACAACCATAAAATGGGGTTATTTAGTACCTTGAAATAGCCTATAGTTTCTTCTATATATGAATAGTCTATAATTTCTTCTATATATGAGTACCAAAATGAGTATCAAAATGAGTACAATCAACTGAGGTATTACGTAGTTATGACTTCATCAATCATGACGATCAAGAATTTTGAGAAATTACAATTTTCACTAACTTATTTTGCTTTTTTCACAATCAATTATGTCAATTGCTATTCTTCGTTACTGAATCGATGAAGCTTAACCAAGCAAACACTAGTAATAAGTTGCATTTGTTTCAATTGAGCAAATGACAAACAAATTTAAATGAGGCACTCATATTACAAAATGTGCTGCATATTTGTTAATAAAAAAATTTGCAGCATTACAAATACATCATCTATTCTAGACTTCATATTGTTTGCTGATGACACCACTATAATATCCTTGTTAGAGTAAAGAATTTCTTTACTCTAACAAGGATATTAAAAACAATATAAATGTTGTAAATAAAGAGTTAAATGAAGTGAGCAATTGGTTTAAGGCAAACAATTTGTCCGTTAATGCAACAAAAACAAATTATATGATCATGGGAACATCTTATATGACCTCATCCAAAGCCCAGGATAATATAACTGTTACCTTAAACGACACTAACTTAGAAAGAGTCAACACAACTAAATTTCTTGGTGTTCTGATTGATGAATGTCTTACATGGAAAAATCAAATTGACTACATTTCAAAAAAACAATATTTAGAAATATTGGTGTCATGAACAAACTGAAGTATTTCATTCCAACTCGTATTCTTCATACCCTGTACTGCTCATTAGTATCACCATATATTAACTATGCAATCCTTATCTGGGGAAAAACCTGTAAAACCTACCTTGAAAAAATCATAAAATTGCAGAAATGGGCAATAAGAACGGTTGATGGTAGTCACTATCGTAGTCATGCAGCTCCACTTTTTGCAAAACATAATATTTTAACTGTAACAGATGCATATACTCTCGAACTTGGAGTCTTTATGTTTAAACACCATATTAGAGACTTACCTGTAGTGTTCCATGAATATTTTAATAAGTGTTCTGATATACACAATTATCAAACAAGACATGCAAATGATCTCAACATTGCCTTCAATAATTAATCATTTACTGATAAAGCTATCCGTACAAATGGTCCTCTCCTTTGGAATTCATTATCATGTAAAATAAAAAATAGCAATAATGTGAAACAATTTCGAAATCAACTTAAGCAAAATATTATTCAAAATTATAAGTAAGTTTTTGAGCACGTCCCTGTTGTAGTCTTGTTTGAGTAGTTGTGCTGTCAGGTATTTATTTCCTCATTGGCCTTCCGGTCCTTTCCTCCATAATTCTGTTCTGTTTTCTATGTTATTTTTATGTATTTTTATGTGCTTTTATGGAAATAAATGAATCTGAATCTGAATCTGAATCTGAAATCTGAATCTGAATCTTGTTAATCCGGTATCATTATACTTTTTATATCATTTTGGTACGTTTGGAAATAAGAGACATTAAATCATCTTGTGTTTTCAAATAAACCTATTTTGCAGTTGCTAATTTTTAACTTCAATGACAAACATAATGTCAAGCTTCATTTCAATGCTCGACTTTCTTTTTGTTTTGTGGTTAACATTTCACCAAAATGGCCAAAAAGTTCTTAAATATTCCAAAAAATCATGAATTTATGGCCTTTTTGGACCACATTTTTAAAACTAGGGGATTAAACAAAAATTTAAGAAAACTTTCCCTAGAACCATCGATATAGATAACTTATATCTATTTTTGAACATTTTGGACAAATACTATTTTTTCAGACAAGGCTTGTTCAATTTTTTTTTTGGCAAAATAACTCGTTTTTAGTGAGTTATTACATTGTGAGTTCTTAAATCGAGAACCTGATACCATAATAGATTTTTTGTGAAATTCCCTTTCTAAAAATGTATACTTTAATATAGTTTACTTTATTAGTTTTCGAGTTATGATCAAAATAAATTTTCAAAAATCGCAAGGCTCCGACCTCCCTTAATCCATGAAAACCAGATGTTCTACGACGCGACTGCCAGCTCTTGCTACTGTTGTTTAGTTTAAGCCTTAGAAAGCTAAATCAATGAAAGGGTTGTGTATACAATTCTGTTATTATTGGTAAGAGAAGGAAAACATGGTTTTTATATATGAATATTTAATCGGTCTTACGTTTTGTACAAAGACTAGGTGAGATTGACGCCTTGGATGTAATTCCTGATGCAAACACGATAATCTTGCAGTGTAACCCGGTGAAGCTTATTTGTGTCTAATTATCTGTATTGTTTTTAATTATCATTATTTTTACGCCATTGCTACTGTAGTTTGTTGAAGCTAATTTATACTTTGCAATTCTTTCTATTTCTAATATTTTTCAAAAACCATGGTTAATTACTTAAAACACTTTTCTACATTTTGTAAATACGGTATTTAAATAGCCACTGATCATTTTCAATTGCGAAATATTTCTTTCCAACATTCAACGGGTTTTTGGTCGTCAGTCTGGAATAGAACAACAAACCAAGGTTTTTATTGGCTATATTAGTTTTCGGTCAAAGAACTTCACAAATAAAAAAATTACCTTGCACTACCTTGGACGAATAGTACTAATAGTAATACCAGTATTGACAATTGAATACGCCAGAATAAGAACATCCCAACTCCAATAGCTCCCTTCTGTCAAGTTATGTATAATATAAATGCATATAAATCTCTGAAAATGCTTTCAAATCACTAGAAAGCATTTCCATGTCTTTATCCCAATCATAGTGTCACATTTGACCTTGTTGTTGACTTTGTTAGACATTGTTAGATAATTTTCCTAGCATATAGTTGCAAACGGGAGCTCATGGAGTTGGGATGTTCTTGTAATGGCTGTTTAAATATAGCAACTATGTACTATAACAATTATCTAACAATGTCTAAACAAGTCAACTACAAGGTCAAATATGACAATATGATTAGGATATTGACATGGAAATGCTATTTTAGTTTCAGTTTTAATTTTCAGAAATTTGTATGCATTTATATTTTATAAATATGATTAACAGAAGGGAGCTATTGGAGTTGGGATGTTCTTATTCTTGCGTATTCAATTTTAGGAGCAGATCATATCCGGTTGGCATACGCGTCGTGCGTGTCCTAAATAAGAGATGATCCATTTTTTTACCTCTGCATACAACGGGAAAAGAATATTGTCATTCAAAGTCTAATTATAGATGTGGAAAAGCTTTCATATGACGTATCAAATACAGGCAGTTCTATTTATTTTAGCTTTTCAGACACTGCTAATTTAGTCGTTGGTCAAAACCAAACCAGCCTGTGCATTAAATTTATTTGCTCATCGTTAGCTCTTTGAGTAATCGATAAATAGTTAGAACTAGGTTACGCAACTAACTATTTCAAATAACACTTGTTCCAAAGTTCAAAGATTTAAAGAGTATAAATTATATTCCGATGACGTCTTCTTCTGTTTCCTTTTCTTATTCCATTCTCTCCTTTTCTTTCTTTTTCTCTCCGTTTTTACATTCTTCCTGTCTATTCCTTTCTTCTTAATATATTGATAAGTTTAAACAAACTTTCAGTGCTTGAAGTCAAAGTTATAAACCTTGAATATTCGACAAGTTACACATGTCCTCATCTGAATAAATTCTAAGATGGAGTACGCGTTTTGACCTTCTTTAACCTTGATGATGTCAAAAGACTCCTTAATACAATGTCAATAATTCCGATCTGTGATCTTAGTTCAAAAAAGGTCAATAAATTCATAGGGGTACGTGGACAAAATTGCAACACAAGATTTTTTGGTAGAAATTAACTGGTGATGACCTCTTAAACAACATATTCAAAATGTAG
>JXSR01S025374.1:4095-21272 GCA_000969725.1 Ophiothrix spiculata
ACAAGCCCTACTTGAAAGCTAACCAAGCAGAAAATATTGTTAATAAGAAAATTTGACCCTTGACCAAGCAGATCTATATTTAGGATAGGCCTACCAGAATCAATATCTCTATCCGCTACACTGAATTCCAATAAAGACTGGTCAGACATAACAACACCAATGTGTGTCTCGCGTGTATTAAGTATGATAATTAGCCCAACACGTGCGATCTGGACCCAAACAAATGATCATGTTATGAGTGGTTCCACTGATCGTATGTATTAACTGTATTAACAGAATAGGCGCACGTAAACATACAAATCAGACTGATTTTTCTCGATTGGAAAACGAAAATAACGACAGGGGTCCAGTCCTGGCTTATGATCACAATCTTCAGCATAACAGGCCAGCAAGTTTTCCCTTATTTTTTTTAAAAACAAAAGTTATGGTATAAAATCGGAGTCGGACTTTTTTCTCCATAGACTTAACATCTGACAAAATTGGTCACACCGTTTGTTTGAGTCCAAAACGCACGTGTTGGGTGATTAACATAAATTATAACGTCACTATTTCCCCGGCGTATTAGACAGCATGTGTATGCAAGACTGACCCTCGGAAGGCCTGTGTTGAGGCTATGAATACCTGACAAGAGTACGCCTAAATGATGAAGGGTGGGATTGAGTTGATTTTATTTGTGTAAACAAGTTAAAGTTGTAAAAAATAATCAGAAACCCAATTATTTCGGTGTATTTACTCACGTTTAAAATGAAATAAGAAGTGAAGAAAAAAACAAACCAAAGATTGCCCGCGGACTCGAACCCGGCCCAGAAAATGAAATGACGTTGGTTATGACGTTGGTCGGATACTAATAAGTCATTAATGCCCGGCGCCTTAGTCCGCTAAGCCACTCTTCTCGATATGTGCACATGTCAATTTAACGTTACTTATAATACTATACAAATTTGGCCAAAACGATACTCCGTGTCGCTCTGTTTAATTCTGGTAGTTACGCTTGCGCGATGCATAAGGTCTTTGGATCGGTGTATTGTGCATAGTAATTACCTATCGCGCTATGCAGTATGTTATGGTTGCACAGCACTAATTGGTATTCCTATTGTTTAACATGCAAATACTATGTCTTTTTTACCCCAAAATGTAACATTTATGGTGTGAAAGTGCAATAAACCCATTGATTTTCTGAAAAACAATGAGATTTACTATCATTTGACAAGCATTTGAAGTGGGGTTCAGCTGCCTGATTTTTCCCTACACTGCCCTACATGTTTAACATGTTAAACGGCAGCTCGTGTTCTGGATGATTTCTAGACCATTTTTGCGTCTCTCAATTTAGAGGGAAAATGACCAAATATGAGCTTATATTGGAGAAAAACTGAGATTTTTGCATCAATATTTGTTGACAGACATCCAAAGTAAATATCTAGAACAAAACTAAGCCACTCAACCCATATTTCAACTACTTTTGAGACCGGTGCGTCATTTAATGTCAGCCCCCATGTGCCATAGGGTGGTGCGGGTTAGATCAATTAGTGCTGAGGAATCTTAAGCGATACTGGCAATAGAAATTAGCAATGAGGACTTCATTCGATGTTGCTATTTTTGAACATGTAATGCAATTCCTAATTTCGTCATTGTGAAGAATCGACTCAATTAATTTTGATGTATTTGGTATCAAATTAATCTTTGATTAGTATAGTGACTCGGCTTGGTCATAAGATTGTACTAATGAAAAAAACTAATTCAACAAAACTAACCTAGAACAACTATGCAGTTTAATACGATATTCATATGCAAAAACCTTTTAGCATTGCAAATCAGATGCAAATTTAATCAGTTTTTACTCGGAAATAAAACTAGTCACAAATTAGGTTGAAGCAATCCGTGAAAGTACAGATAGTCAAGTGATAATTTATCCAACTTAAAACGGTTTGCTATGGGTTAATTCTTTAAAACAAGCGCTTCCCTTGGGCTTTCTACCACATGAAATCTCACGGTAAAAGATAAGAATCAGAAGTTGGCGGAGCTTACAGTTAACTTCTTGGATCGATATCGTGACGTCAAAATGGAAACATTTCTATAGTTGTGGCTGCTTTCAAGAGACTTTCGTCACACGTGGTGATTCCTTATAGTACAAAGGAGTACATTTATCGGTGAGCACCGGAATAATGTCTCGATATCAGGTGTTTCTAAGGCTTGTGTCCATCCATTTACTATGCCTCAATTAGTGGCACAAACCCATTATTAGTATTTATTACTAATCTATAACTGATAATGTCATTTCAGAGCAGTGAATTGCGGCCACCTGATCGTAGTCAGGATAAGGACGTCTAACACCGGTTGATATGGTTGATGTAAAATGAGCGTCAGAATAATCTGGATTAAAAAAAATAGGTTTCAAAATATAGTACGCCGGCAGCCGGCCGTTAGACTAAA
Source organism: Ophiothrix spiculata (assembly GCA_000969725.1). Classification (NCBI taxonomy): domain Eukaryota; kingdom Metazoa; phylum Echinodermata; class Ophiuroidea; order Amphilepidida; family Ophiotrichidae; genus Ophiothrix; species Ophiothrix spiculata. The sequence goes on from JXSR01S025374.1 coordinate 6,526, forward strand.
TGAGTTTTGAAAAAACACTCTTCAATTTTATTTTGTTATAAACCTTCTATATAACCGCTTTCATTATTGCACATCGGACAATATAATTTGCCTGACTATGAAGAGTCCATTGTTCAACACTGATACCCTGATCATACTCTGGTCACATAACCTTTTGGCGAGGTTACGTTGTGTTTACGGCGTCATACCGGTTAGAATTCAGCAGACACCGACCGAACACCGGCCGTTGACCGACTGGTGTCCAGGCGGTGTGAAATCTGATATATATTATAAAGAAAGAAGTTTAAATAATTGTTGCAAAATTTATTTTACTTTAAAACTTCGCTACAAATAATACGTTAAAATCTAGTGTAGAAGTTTTAGATTAGCAAGAAAGACTTTTTCCAGAAAACTATTTTCTAAATACAATGATCGCACAAATGCGATCATTCAAATAAATATTATTATTTATTCAAATAAATGTTACAGAATGACCTTACATACTTTGAAGCATAGGAAGTGAAAAAATTTACTTCCTTTATGGGTGATCACTTTACTTGCTGATATTTCAAAATTATTGGATTAATTACCAATGAAAAAAAATATGTGGAATGTTCCTTTAAAGTTAATACAATATATGTTAGTGGGTCACGTTTCTTAAAGCATGTGGACAAAATTGCTGTATTTCCATTCCAATCTTGCTAATGTCAAATGTTTTAAACCTCATTTACAAAGGATTTATTTTGTGGCGGATTTTACAATATACATTCGCTTTGACTAAAATAGACTTTAGATATTCGATTCGCATCTGATCTACTGTATTACATTTGAAATTTAATATACAGCAGACAATAATATACCAGGAATTGTGTATTAACCCTTGTCTTACCAACGTATTTTTTGTAATGTTTGTTATCACATTTATTCCGAATTCCCTATGAAATTGAAATTTAACAGCCAAAAAATTAAGTTGTTTGAAATCACAGTATAGAGTGGGATCTATCTTTCTATTGATACCAACATCATAAAATAGGCCCAGGTGTTACGTAATTATGACGTCATAAGTACTTCCGAGTCGGAAAATCACGCTTTTCGTCCAAAATGGCAAAAAAATATTTAAAAAATTGCTGTGAAAGTTCCAAATATCGAAAAATTTCTCAGTTTATTGCTTATAAAGAAGGGAAATGGTATTTCTGAGATGTTCTGCAAGTTTTAGGTCCATTACATTCAGATATTTTTCAAAATGGTGACTTAAAATATTCCGAGGTGGCAACCAACCCTCTAACTTTCCGACTTTGACGGGACCCCCTGACCCCCTTAAGGTGGCAACTACGATTTTTCCGCTATAATGTCAGCAAAGGATGAATTTACAACTACCCATATCCCTTAGGTCGTATTCGTTTGCGTTTTTATGCAACAGGAAATCATTCTTTTGGGCGGGTGGTTACCACCCCCTTGGTAAGACAAGTGTTAAAGGATATAGCCTAACCCAGGGTTGTCTTCCACTTAGGATCCTATACGTAGAACATACTATTATTAATAGTGTAAAGCAGGTATATCATAATGTACTCAGTTATTTTATAGCAGGTTGTACATTGTTTTCCCTTGGGGACCTTTACTTGCATAATTGACAACTTCAGGTTGTTAATGAAGTTCATTAGTTCATTAACAACTTGAAGTTATTAGTGAAGCATATTGGGCTATATTTTATAGCAGGTTATACTGTGTTCACCCTAAGTGATCTTCATTCACATAATTGACAATTTGAAGTTGTTTTTGAATTTCATTGCCAACCTAGGGTAATCATAGTTGAGAGGATTTCTGATTTCCCATACAATCAATATTATATTAGATGAATCACTTCTCTGAACAACGTTTTTTGCAAGAATAAGCCTACCAATGAACTTCACTAATAACTTCAAGCTGTTAATTCAACTGACTATGATTACCCTGAGATGACTAACGAACTTCATTAACAACCTCAGGTTGTCAAATATGCAAGTATAGATCACCCAGGGTGAACATTGTACAACCTGCTATAAAACAACTGAGTACATTATTATTTACCTGCTTTGCACTACTAGTAATAGTATGTTCTACGTATAGGAACCTAAGGGGAAGACAACCCAGGGTTAGGCAACCCGGGGTTGCCTAACCCTGGGTTGACTATCATGTGGGTATTTCCATCGCTGCATATCGATATACATAGGAAAACTAGACTGACATAATTAGTATGATCTTATTTGCAGGTCAGAACAAGCTACTGGGTTATATATATAGATTGGCTATGATTTTACATTTTGCCGTCTGTTGTAGATCTTATATTTTGGTTTGCAAAAGGTGATCTTTTTATTTGAGAATCGGATATTTCAAAGACCCTACTATAGATACATGTTAAAACTTGGAGTAATTAGTATATCTGACTTTTTTAGTTATTTATTATTTTTTTAGCTATATTGATGAAAGTTGAAATTTACAGTTAAAGCTTGCTTTAACTTTTGATCCTTTTTTGTGCAGCTATTTTTAAAGTTATTTTGTTTCTTTTAGGGACACAACAAAATTTGAACAGGGCCATCGTTTCACCAGTTTATGGTAATTTTCACAAAAACGACGGATCAAATTCGAAACAGCTTCAATGCGTTATGTTGTGCTGTAAGTGTTAAATTCCTTATGTTGTCATTTTATCCATTTAACTCCTATTTGCAGCACAAATAGCACCAAAATGTTCGGTCAAAAACTATAGATTGGTTTGGTCCACAGATGTAATCATGGTGTCATTTTTACTTTGCAAACACAGTACATTTCGAATGTGTTATGAAAACGAATTGGAAAAAAAAACCTTTAATTTCTCGTTGTTATCACTAATTGCAGAATAAGACAGAATATTGTTTATTTATAACATTTGGTTGAAACCAGGCAAGCACCCAATAGTCCAAAAACACTAAATTAAAGGGAAGCCATAAACACCAAAATGAGACAAACCAGAAAACAGCACACCAAAGGAAAAATAAACAAAAAAGAACAACAATGGAGAAGAACAAAACAAAGTACATGGTTGGATTAACAGTTTTTAACAGATTAAATATATTCAAATCATAAGTTTTTCAGTCATAGGTTTGTTACTTGGTACGTGAGAAGTATTTCTCAAACAAAAATTGTGAAGTTTGTCTATCCGTGCATAAATAAGTACATGTTTTAATTCAAAAATGTCACAAACGTTACCAAAAAGTTACACTGGTTGATAGTCCTATTGCCCTTCATTCAATCAAAACAAAATAAACCAAACAACCAATTTAATTCATTCCATGATGTCAGGGATGTATACGATGAGCAAGAAGGTCATTTCCTTCAGAGATTATCGAATACACTGATCCTAATGAGATTCACGCACAAAATATCGGTTAGAAATGAAAAAGCATGGGAAAAACCGGAATATAAGACAAATGCGCTTCTCAAGTTTGATATTCTCTAGTGAGTGAATAAAAATCGCATGTCCATTTTTCTTCCTATTAGTATGGCATTTTCAAACATTTATTTCTGATGGCTTTTCCATTTTAATGCATAGACAAAATTGCATTTTAAATGTAGAATTTGATACTTTAAAGTAGCAACTGATCACGAAACTTAGGTCATTCTGTTCTATTTTGTTCAATTTAAAGTCTGATCCCAAAGGAATCGAGAGGTATAGGTAGGTAAGCCGATAATATTTGAATGTATGTAGAGAGGAGGTAAAACTTCAAATTTTGAAATATCCTCATGTTATACTCGGGAAAATATATTAAGTGTGAAGAAATATGGTGAGAGATATGGGTGAAGCTCTAATTTCAAAATGAATAATAACTATCTGGTAGACATATATCAGTAAATATATATATATTTCAAACTATAAACATCATTTCCTGTTCTGCAGAACAAGCAGGAAATTAATAGCTATGGATTGATTATCACATTATCTTCAATCTTTCACCAGGGGTGATTAACTAAGACCTCCACATACTGTCACTTATTCTGATTACCTCTGGGTGTTTTTTACGTTTTAATTAATGACTTGAAGTTGGTATCATTATTTGATAAAATTCTATGAAAGGTGGAAGACGATTTTTATATATACGTAGGTTTAGAGTAAATACATTTGTAGTTTAACCAAAATTAACCTCACTTAATTATGACACAACATGGCAAAACATGTATTCATCAAATGTGTTAGCGCTTTATCTCTTTTATACATAATGAGTAAGGTTTTTGTTGTCATTAACACCCGTTTTTTAAGTTATTACGATGGTTCGCAACAAAAAAATCACAAAACATACATTTTATATCATTCATAATTGTCGTACGCAGAAAAATAGCACATAACTACATTATAGGTAAGTTTGCGTCTAAAACGGGTCATAACGCTAGCTTACGCTTATATAAACAATTTCGGTTTTTTTCCTGCAAAAAATCAACTCTTGGATATAAACTTTATGTCGACACCTATATATGTCGTCGTTGACAACAAGTTATTGCGACATGTCGACATGAAAAAACAGTCTCGTCTGGCTGGTCCATACAATGTACAAATATTGACTGCTTTGAGGGGCATGGTTTAAATTATTTTCCCGAGGTGATCTCAAAACGATGAATATATTTATGGTTTTGAGATCACCGAGGGGACAATTTTTTAACCATGCACCGAACAAAAAGCAGTCAATATTCGTTTTATATACCCAATATATAGATTTTTGTCATCTGGTTGGTTAAAAGAACCAATAATGATATACGATATATGAAAAATATGCCCGGCCTAGTTAAATCCGAGCCCTCACTTTTACCCAATCAGAGGACAGGATAATGACAAATAGTGAACGGCAAGCAACGGTAAGGTGCGAATGGCACCTTTTATTAGTTTTATGTCAGCGGCAAGGAACGAAAAATCAACGATTGGTGCGACATTGGCTTACGAAAGGTGATGTACACTGTACGGTGACAAGTGCCTTGCCGAAATATCTCAAACAACAAACATTACCGTTGCAGACCCGAAATAAAGCCTAATTTCTCACACAGTTTCATCCAAGCCATTGTTTAAGCTTAGGTAAACATCAAGAAAAAAGAATGGAGCAAAAATAGAGGAAAATTATAATTTTTTAGATAGCATGCCTAGTGCACGAAAACAATAAATGTCAAAACGGCTAATTTCAGCTACAAATTTTTAAAACTTAAAATTTGAGCTAAAATTAAAAAAATCATACTAAAAATTGACATAATATCTGAAAATTCCCGCAGAGCTCGCAAACTTTTGATTTTTAACATTTGAATTATCAAAAACAAAGGGAAAATTTCGTTCTTCTGTATTTATTTCTTCTTTATTTTTAGGGGGTCGTCCCTCCTCATTAAACTTAGGAGGGGGTCATGTCACCTTTCCCCCCGCTTCCGCCGCCTATGATCCATATGGAACCCCGTTATTCACTTTCGTGTTAATGTGTGACGTCACTATGACGTCATAATTACCAAAAATGTGAATAATCAGTATTTGGACTTGAAATATAGCAAAAATCAAAATTTGCTTTACAAAATCGTAGGAATATCTAATTTCCATGCGGTTTTTTGTTAAACATCGTAAAAATAACTAGTTTTTTATAAATACAAAGTCTGAAATGAGTATCTGCTATACAAATGACTAAAAAGTACATTATTAAAATCACGGAGTTACACCATTCCCCGACCTCCGAACTTTGAACGGAAATTGTACTCTTCCACTTTGAAGTTGGTAGGTAGGGTCGATTTTTTTCGCTAAAATAAGCGCAAAGGATGAACTTACAGGTACGGTACACGTTTAGCGCTACTTGTGTTCAGATGTCTCAATAACCTTGCTCCGCCATGTCTTGCTTCAAAGCTATTTCTGTATATATTTGCTTGGTTGTGCTGGTTTACGCTCTTCTTCTGACTCTACCCACCTCCAGGAACACACATTTTGCCATGAAAATCTTCACTCTGCTGCCAACAAGTCATTTTATTTCATTGCACCAAAACTATAGAACACCCTTCCTCAACCACTCCGTTCACATGGTTCTGTCAACATATTTAAGAAAACTTATAATCTCATATTTTGCCTATTTAATTATGTTTGTTTTCAATTTATTTTGTTAAGTTTGCGTGTACATATCTGTATCATCATCACAAACCGCCGTGATCATGATGGAATGGCGGGGTAAAAATATGTTTAGGTATGTATGTATGTGAAAAGGGATTTTTACAGGAAATTCATTAATAGCATTGGGATTTTAATGAAAAAAATAATCTGCTTTCCGAAATACATGTATACTCCAAAACGTGTACGCAAACAGGTAATATTCCAAATCCATTTTCGAACTAATTGGAAATTATAAAATGGTAAATAATGAAATAGACGGATAGATAAACTAACAGGTAAAATATAAATCACGGTCCAGGCATAAAATTCTGCTAAGACTACTATATCACATCCATCCAATTGTATGCGGATACGTGCAATAATTATAGGAACCCAGCAAAACAAATAAGATACCACCACTGCGATGTCATAGCTTTTTCTCAATTCTTTCTGTAAGCTTTTACCACATTGGACATTCCATTGAAGGTGGAAATAAAAGTCGCTCGCCTTTTCTTTGCTGTTTTTTTACATATTTTACCGCGTTCTTTTTTTTTGTCTTGTTTTTGTTTATTTTTTCGAGAAAATAGAACACTCCCCAGTTTCGGGAGATATTTGTACTTGCATTGACAAATTATAGCACGATGTTTAATGTTTTTTGGGCGATTGATTGCACTTTCGTTTTTGATAACTAATTTTTTTTTAATGTTAACGTAATTTGACAAAACCATGACCAAACCGGAACTGGAAGGCAACCGCCAGTTGAGTTTTGAAGCGACCGTTAAATGATGAGTAATATTTAACAACATCGATGGGCAAATACATTCTTAGAAATCCCCGTAAAAATACAGACATATGACAGGAAATTTGCTGTTTCTTGACTGTTGAAAAACAGGTTCATCCTGTATTTGGAGCAATTGGGAAAATTCCTGTAAAATAATGGAAATTTCAAAATTACCCGCCGGCCTACCTGTAAATTGACAGGTTTTTTCTATGAATTAGGAAAACGGGAAGTCCATTTGAAACTCAGGACAGTCTGCCTGTCATCACACTACCATAGGCGAATTCCAGCGTGACAGGCGTGATCTTTGCATGAACCTTTTTTTCTCAGAATAGCTGGTAAATGTTATCTAAAGGCGATACCACGGAAATATTCCTATATCTTATAGTAAACATTCGATATTGGATGTAAAAAGTGAAAAATTTATTCTAACTCAATCACTGTCTTCACAATGGGGACACAAAGTGTCCGTGACAGGCGTGACCCAAACTGACACTGCCTTTTCAAAAATATGGTTTAATGCTGAATTCTATCTCTTTCCCACGGGAGATTTGATTCCTGTTTATGTTGCAGTATATCTCCTTTGTGGAAGCAATCAGGAAACATTTAACTTTTGGAGCTGTAGCTCTTAACTTGGAGGATACAGGCTAAATCATTTCGTGACAGACGTGACGTGACAGGCGTGACATTTGTGCACATCTAGTAAAACTTGATTTTAGCAATGGATGTGTTGTTTAATAACGTTTTTATTTATGATTATGATTTATGTTCAACAGTTTTGATACTGTATTATGCAAGTCTAATCTATTTTTGAGCTTTAACCCTTGTCCTCCTGAGCTATTTTTGCAACACGTCATCCGAAGGGTTGTTGCAACCACCCTAATATTTTAGAACGGAACCTCCTATGAACTTGGTCTTGCTAATAATAGATAGGTATGATCCTCCCCTATTCAACGATACCAAGATCATCAAAATCGGTCGAGGCGTTACGTAATTATGAAGTTATAAAGCACTTTCGGATTGGAAAATCAGGAAAATTGCATTATGGCAAAAATGGCCACCAAAAAGCAAAATGATGCTACAAAAGTTCTAAATAACAGATTTTCGTCGGGTTTTTTGCCAATTAAGACAGGAAATGATGATTCTAACATGTCTTTTAAGTTTGAGTTTTATAGCATGCACATTTTTTTCAAAATGGCGACTTAAACATTTCGTGACAGGCGTGACCGATTTTGAGATGTAATAGTGGAGAAATAAGCAATCACTGAATGTTTGTTTATTGCTTTGCAGATGTAGACTCCATGATAGAAGATAGATATTGATGTTTCACCAAAACATGACCTTTTAATAAAACACAGCAAAAACTTTTCATGTTTTTCGTGACAGGCGTGACATCTGAAAACGGCAAATTCCAACAACACACTACTCGGCTATGATTAACATTTATTACTAAAACGCGATTGTACTTTAGAGCACAGAGACTGGGGCTTCTTATACACTAATAAGGAAAAGCCTCAGATGTTTTTCTCTGTTTCAGTACCAAATCACTTTTTGGTGCAAATTTGAGGGTAAAATGTTACTAAGGCAACATCCAACTTATACCAGTCATAAAATAAGTTCTATTTGCTTTATGGAAAAAACAAAAGTAGTTCCTGAGACCTTGACTTGTTTACTTTCAACTCAGGTATTACTTTTATGTCAGAATTGAACTTGAAAAATTCATGTATGTGATACAAGATCATGGAATTAACCCATACTCAATCATGGATTATCAATCGATTGTCTCCGGCCTTAGCACCCAGCTTTGTAGTGTCGTACAGTCACTGAGTGTGTTCACCTGGACATTGTGTTTGGAGTACCAATCAACAGGAGGTGAGCGAGCCGAAGCCGTCCGCCCAGTAGTGAAGGAGAATGAAGCAGTGAAGCGGAAATCCACTTCAACAGTAAGGCGTGACAGGAAAAGAATGGCAGGGTGGTTGGCAAGGAAATCCGCCAGTACCATGGACTGCAGCCCCGTTTTGAAAGGAATCTTAGTCCCCCTGAAATTGTACTCCGCCTTCTATAGACCATAATAGAGTAAAGCATGAAACTAATGTTGCGTGAGAGTTGTTAGCCTATACTTTACTGTACAACCCGGACAATAAGAACGGTGGACTTGCATTCCTGTTACACCGTCACCAAGCTGGATACTACTGAATCAGAGGTGGATCTGAAAAGAACTCATGGTAACAGATGATGGAAATTCCGACCAGGATAGCCAGTCAGAATTTTCCATCCCGTCTCCCGATTATCACGGCACCGACCTATCTTCCGACCCAGAGACTGATTCCGAATATGACACAACCGACGCTGGTCTTTCTTCGCCGTCTCCTGTTCGACCGAGCATCAGACCGTGTAACTGCTGCAGTCTTTATGTAGGACCCTATTGTTTCTTATTCTGAAGACAATCTAGTTGTAAACTTGTTTTTCAAATAATAAAAAAAAAATATTTCTGAAATTGCACATTTGGATGTGTTTTTGTTGTTGTTGTTGTTGTTGTTGTTTTGAGAATTTTCAAACAGCAATAATTTTAATATTTCAAAAATATGAAGGCTTGTGTGTTGTAAAGTAAAACTTAAAATTTAAATATTGCTATTCCTACATTTCAAGATAGTCACTATTTTCAAAATAACAGGATTGGCTGTTATTTTAGACATCCTACGATACAGGCCGGGATTGCCAAAATAAAAGGATTCTTGATTTGGGACTGGAAATGGGGTTTGAAAATAAAAAAAAAAATGACAGGATTCCTGTATTTTGACGGGGAATGAGATTGTTAAAATAACAGGACTCCTGTATTTTGACGGGGAATTTGGTTTAAAAAATACGGGATTCTTGTATTTTGACAGGAGTTGGATTTTTGGGAAATAACGGGATTTCTGTATTTTGACAGGAAATGGGATTTTGGAAATGATGGGATTCCCGTAATTTGACGGTTATTTTCCTGTCACAGTTAGATCGGGATTAAATTACGGGAAAAGTCTGGAAAATGACTTCACAGGTTATTTCCCGTACTTTTACACAATTATTTTTAAGAGTGTAGTTTCTACCAATTGTTGGTAAATAGTCTTAGAATGCGGCTGTGAAGTTAAGAAAGTCACTATTTAAGGTATGGATTTGTTTATATAATAATAATTTATTATCCATTTATAGGAGAGGAGATTCTTTCTTATTTGTATGTTTTCATGATCCCTTCGAACAAATACCGTAGACAATGTGAATTGGCTTAAAGGGCAAAGGGATTGAAATGTCAAGTTTACATTGAAATATAGATGAGAAATCATGGATTCTAAAATAATATATTTCATATTTATCAGGGGCTTTGTTTTTAGTGTTAAAAAAAGATAAGAATTTCCAGCAGATTTTCTGTTGTAAAATGTGATTGCCTTGATCAATTTCGACAAATAAGGTGTCATTTTAAAGGTCTGCTATACCAGATGAAATGATAAAATCAAAATTGATATAATCTGCAAAGTCCCCCATTTTGGGATGAGCCATCACATAGAGAATTAAATAGAGTTCTTGTATTCATTAACATCTATTAAAAATCAATTTTAACACAAATGAATTTTAACACAAATGATATCACAGCTATTGCCTTGTTTTGGGAAATCGAATGTTCTAAAAAGACTTGGGAGTAGGTCTATCACTTCATTTCCTTTGCCCTTTAAGCTTACCCTAGCCGTGATATGGTAGAACCACGTATCTCCAATTTTGGCGTTTGAGTCACTGCCTTTTTTGATTAATATTAAAATATGATTCAAAATCAAACTTAACATATAATATACAATGATATTTTTCATCATGTACCTTTTTACCCGAAATATGATAAATTATTTTAAAGATATATGGTCGCATGTCATAAGGTGGGGCCCAAATGAGTTAATCCTGATTTGAATATGGCAGAAAACAAATCAAGTTTCTATCATATTCTGTAAGTATTTGCATGATAAAGCAGTTTATGTTATGTTTTGTATGCTTATTTATTGGTTTCTAACTAAACTAAAACCAAATAGACCACCTCCTTTTAATTTCCACCATTATATAATGTACACACTTTATAATGGCAAATCAACGTATCTTAGACATACGTTGTTTTGCCAAATTAAGAACGCCACATTTAGTAACGTAACTTGAAATACGATGTTCTGCCACAAAAATCGAGAGGAAAAACTCAAAAAAGTTCTGAGATACGTCCTGCTATCTCCGAAACGTTATGAATTCATAAGCTGGGGCTTTCAGAAATGAAAATAGCGCCCTCGATATACTAAAAACTGCTTTTATCTCAAAATGTCAAAACATTGAGTTACGTGGTTCTGCCATATCACGGCCGCCAGTGATGTATGCTGCATGTGGTTTATATTCTTTTATCGAATGACATCAAATAAAACAATAAAACAGTGCAAAATCGACATTAAACCCAATTTAAAAATGTAGTCGATTTACAAACAAAGAGACAAGGGTAAAATCGGAGCTGAATCAACAGTAACATTAAACTGTTCCGTACTTACGCCAATTTTAGGGTGCGAATAGACCTGTTTCCTATCTATACTTTCTTTAATATATTCCTTAAACACACTTGACATTCCGCTATGTTTAACCCGAAGCAATTAAGACGAGTTTTATGTAGTGCTAAATGATTACATGCAGGTAATACTTTTCCATAAATAAATATGTTCCATAAATAAATATGTCCCAAAAAATGGTTACATGTAGAAAAATGATCGTTTGCAAAAAGTATAGCAGTTGGAGAATTCAAACCTAGCATGACTTATGATACATACCTCCGCTAGATGTTTGCAAAATTTTAATATCGTAGCATTATTATTTTTTGAGTTATCAACAAAGATAGATACCTATGTCGGAAACGTATTTTTTCAAAATTCATCAAAGTCGGAAGCACGTTCGTTTGATTTTTTAACCCTCGTTAACCTCGTTTCATCCCCATTGAACTTAAAATTCACAGTCCCAACTTAGTTTGTTTTATAACATAGTATAGGGTAGGGTTTTTTCTTCCCATTGATAACAAAATCATGAAAATTCGACAAGCTATTACGTAATCATGACGTCATAAACTACAACATACGGATCTGAAATTATGTTGAAATCTCATTTTGGGCAAACATGCCCACCGATTCAAAACTTTACTATTTCTGTTATTTCTAAATGTCGATCGGACTTTTGCTACTAAATAAAGAAAATTATAATTTAATCATGTCCTGTAAGTTTAAGATTATTTTTTCAAAATTTACAAAGGTTTGCAGAAGTTTAAACAGTTAAAGAATTAATTTTACCATGAAAATTTGATTGTGCTTTATGCGTATTCATCAACTTTCACGCCACAACTTTATTGACAGGTTCAATATAAACATCTCATTCTGGAATGCATGGAATGCCGGTATCACTTATTTGCATAATAGATATAATAAGAGAGAGAGAGTTCAATCATTATTCATTAAAAGTTGTATCAAATTTGGTTTAATATAAAATCATGATCATTTAGAAAAAAAATGCACATTTAAAATATCACAAAACGTGTATGCTTATTATTTTGTTGAATTTTGAACAAATGCGTTTCTGACATAGGTATCTATTTTTATTGATAACTCAAACACTAATAATGCTGTGATATCACAATTGTACGAGTATCTAGAAGAGGATTGTGATATAATTTGTGCAAAGTTTCATTTCTCTAACTACTATAGTTTTAGCACAAGGTCATTTTTCTACATGTAACCATTTTTTGGGACACCTGGTATTAAAGAAACTTACCTTTCAAGGTATCTTTCACAACTTTGCAGCCCATTCTTTTAGCAACACAGTCCAAAATATCTCGTACTAATATGTAACGATCTCATTAAAAAATGCGAATGTTGACCAACTGCTTTTCAAATTCGAGGGCCGCAGTACGCATTATTAAAATAATGCCCAACTTATACACTATTTTGAGGCTTGACGTCCAAAGACATTCGTCACCCGAGTGACATTCGTTCACAATATTCGCTCTGTCTTTTTTGCTAAAATAAAACCATTTGGCACTTAAAATTCTTTAATTTTAGATAAACCGATGTTAACAGCAATTTAACTAATGCTAACATCAACTTAACCAAAAGTCAGTCGTTGTAAGTAATATTTCCCCTTCAATTTCAGAGAATAAGTTGGAACGAATATCACGAGCGAATGTCTCTCGGGCGAGCGAATGTCCTTGGACGCCAAGCCTTGCGCAATAGCCCGTTTACGTTTACTGTATTAGAATTATTCTAAAAGTTGGCCAATTTTTACGAATCATTATGTAGTTTATAAGTGTAACTTTTCCCAATATCAGGCAAGTTTTGACTAACAAAATAGAAAAATGAATTGACCAACCAAGTAAAAAACACAAAGTTATCAACTTTTCAGATTATTTTATTATTATCTTCCTAAATAGTACACGCATATCATGTTACAATAATGCATTTTTTCCTACCTAACAATGTTTTAATTTTTACACTGTACAAACCACTTTTTAAATGCTCAGTTTCGAGAAAAAAATATTATACTCGTCTGAAAAAAAAAACACTTTTCACTCTCAAGTTAGGATTCCTTATATCCGTTTGCGATGCGCATGCGGTGCGTTTTGCACTGTAATAATAGTAATAGTAGTATACTTTAAAGCATATGATTGCAAATTGAATAGGATTAAGTTGAAGCTGAGATTCAATTTTGACCGTCCGTTTTCAATGCGATTCTGCATATGTTTCGCATGCGGTGTGTTTTGAATCGATATAATGGTTTCCTTTTATCCGGTCTGTTTGCGGTGCGGCTATCCGGAAACTGGAGCGATTCATTCGTTTTGAATGCGTTTTGGTCATTTTTCAATTAGAGAAGATGCTGAAATGAAAACGCATTAAAACCGGACAGACAAAATTGAATCTCAGCTTTCAACTTGATACAAATCATCTCCATTCAATCGTGTGCTATAAATGATTCCACTACCAGTACCCTTAGGCCCGGTGCAGACTCCACTATCGTATTGCTGACGACAAAATGACGTAGTGACCGAATAAAACACACAGCTTTATTTGATGACCTACGTCATTTTGTCGTCAGCACAGAATATTCTAAGCAAAATATTCTATGCGATAGTGGAGTCTGCACCGGACCTTACAACAGTGCAAAACGCACCGCATCCGCATCGCAAACGGATAAAAGGAATCCTAGCTTTACACGTCTTGTACACCGTACACAATACTCATGAGCTCGCGAGATTTGACAATTCTGTTGCTGTTTGTCTTGATAATCGATTTGTTTTGTTTGATGTTCAAGCACGGTGTGATTTGGTCACGCCCTGAATGAAAAGTATTTTAGACTACTTTAAAGTAACTAGTCTGTCGTTCATCATATCTTAATACGTAGTTATACGATCGACCTCTACATTCATTTTACATTTCTTCCTGGGGTCCATCTATGATTTTGAAAACAACACGTCAAAAGATTAATCATTTGATATTATAGGATGACATATAACCTCCTTCTTTCAGTGAAAAAACACACAAAAAAAACCCAACCTGTCTAAGGCCAAAAAAAAACAAGTTTGTTTCCTGTAGGTGGTAAAAAAACCTAAATGCGAAATGATTTTTTTTTTTTCATTTTTTTGTATTGTTTTCATTTTTTTGTATTGTTTCAAAGGTACAAAGGCAAATTTTGATTGAAAATCCGCATGGGTGATGATTTTTTTTCAGTAAGAAACCTGTCCGGTTTCAAGTTTTTGTTGAAAAGAAAACACTTCTTTAGTAAAAATTTGCAATTTTCCCTGTTCTTTTTATCAAATTGGCTATTTTGATTTTCGTTTTCTAAAAT
>JXSR01S025375.1:4805-18638 GCA_000969725.1 Ophiothrix spiculata
CCGCATCCCGCACCCCGCAATTTATTGACACCCCTTTACAAAATGTGCAATAACTTTTGATTCCAGAGGTCCAAATTAAACAAAACAAAAATCCTGTTAAAGCCAATGGTCTACTTTATAATATTATTGTAACGTTTGCTCACCATTGTGCTCTGTTCTCTCAAAATAAAAGTTCAAAATTCGTTGCGTTTTTATTGGGACACCCTGTAGTTAAGGGAAGTAAAGATAAAATAGAATTAAATAAAAGTACAAACGTTGAAAAGCTTGTGGAATTAATTTTCAACATAAATGTCAAGAAAATGTGATGTATAATGAGTGATTACATCCTGGTTGATGAGAAATTTCACAGAGGATGTTTTGATGATAATATAGTCACTATTTTAAGGAGAATGATTCAAATCAAATCAAATAGCGAGCTTCAGATGAAAAACAACTAGAACGGATGCTTTAAATCCAGACACGTACTTAATATAAATCCTTGACAATTCATCAATTCCTATATATCTATATCTCTCCTCAGCCTGGGGTATGTCGTTCAAAACGTAACGGAACATTGGCAACTCGAAAGATGGATTCATTTATCAATGTCTATCATGTATATGGAGCAACAACACAGAAACTCCCAAGGAGGAATATATCGAGATATAAACCTTTCGATAAACTGTAATCAAGTTAACAGTTTATGTGAAATTAAGTGGTAAAGATTTAGCGCATGAAGGGTTAATGTTTTGTATGGATATCTAGGTAAAGTAAGATTTGTTAGACATATCTCCCAGGGCCAGGATTTGGATATTTGCCATTGGACGGGCAGGAATTTATTTTCGCTTAAAGTTACATTTTGCCATTTTGTAGCGCTGGATTGATGGGGTAAAAGAAATCAAACAAAAACGTCAGCGATATTATTGCTGAAGATTATGACTTAAATATTATTATTTAGAGTAGACATCAAACGAAAATAACGGAAAAGTAACTAAATAGTTCCTCTTTCAGCATGTACCGGTGTGTTTCAGCAAATATTTTAGAATCTAATTTTAGTGTTCTAAAATCTTTGGTTTCAGATACAACGGTAATTTGAAGCCGTAGTTTTGATTAGGGATTTAACTGATTTAAAAAATTATCATTTATCAACGTATGGAACTAGAAATTCTCCTGTGTATAGGATTTAATGACAGTGACAGAGCACAATGTACACCAGAGCAACCCACCCAAAGTCTTGTGACCTAAAAATGTCAATGTTTTTTTCAAAAACGTCAATGTTTGATCAGAAGGTTGATTTCTTTGCATCGCGCTAACAAAGTCACATCATGAATAGCTTTTATGGAATCTGCACTATTTTATAGCGAATGGAAACACTGCTGGCTTCCCTATCTTGGGATGGCAGAACTTGTCCCATATATCTGATGAATCCTGAGGAATCAATAATGCTTGGAAATTACCTATCCCATAAGGTAGGATAATCTCACAAGAGACTAGAAGCCTGAGGCTACTGTCTTAGGTAACCAAATACTAGTAGATCACTAATACGGCGATGAAGTACAACTTCAGCATGCTCAACAAATTAGCAAGTTTATCAATCATGATACAGCCTAGATATCATTTGATTTGGTTTTTAAACATCCATTATGTATTTAATTACAATGTGTATTTGAGAACTACTTTCTTCATTGCAGGTATCTTTGCAATGGGCCCCGATTATGATGGCCATCACAATTCATTATCAATTAAATATGAGATAATCATGATAGACGTTGGGGTTGATCTTGAGAGATCGTGTAAATATATACACCGCGTTTTCACATCGTTACCGAAGATGAACTGACAGATTTAATAGATATTGTGGACATCATCAATACAAAGAATCAAATCAAGTATGGAATGCCGATATTAGAAGAACCGTTTTGTAAAGAATCGGACGTTGATAATTTCACAATTCTACGCTGAAGCAAGGAATCAGAAGGATACATTATACAGCAAGAAATCGATGCCAATGTTAGTATCAGGTATGGCATTTATTATAACCAATCAATGAACAAAAAATAAAAATACCTCACGCCCTCCAGATCACCTCAAGGACCAATAGATTCCACAAGATCTCTCATTATAATTAAATATTTGTATATTATAAATATGAAAATTAATTTTATCATGTACGACGTTTGTTGAATCACAGATTTTTAAGGACAAAAAAATCTGTGGTTGAATGGTCCTTTGGAGGCACGTGCTGAACTTATATTGCGTTTAAATCAACGAGATTTATAGTATGGAAGAGTGCCCTGCTCGGCAAATCGCTGAAGTCAAGATGACGTCACTAAAATCAATAAATATAATCACATTTTTCACTAATTTGCTATTTACTTCATTTATAACATATAAGTGTGTTTTTATTGGAATATCTTAATCATTACTACAAGCCATTGCGAAAAATATCAAAATAATCAGAAAATTAGCCGATCCACCGCCTTGGCGGCAGTGTGTTCCAGACCGAGGTTTTGGGGTCATTAATAAATAATTAGGCTTCAGCGACACCCAATTCCATAATTGAAAGAAATGCTAAATTTAGGGTCTGTTTCGGAATTTTGTTTACACGATTTTGAGAAGGTTTTCTCTTTTTAATTTTGTAATTATTAATTGTATCATGTACAACTTCTATTTTTCTTATTTTTAAGCAAAAAAGGTGCCCGGGGTATTTTTAAGCTGCATTGATTTTTTAAAAGTATTTTTTGTATTTGGGTGGTATGTTGGAAGGCGAAGTGAAGGGATACAAGGAAACCCGCGGGCAACACCATGAGGTAACTCTTCCTTATTTTACCTTTTTGGTTTAAATACAAAAAAAAATCCGAAAAAGACCATATTGAAGACCTCATGTCTTTTTTTCTAATGATCCGTCGGATAATAAACATAAACATGATAAATGAAAACCTTACTCCTTTCCGAACCCAGAAAAATATACGAACGTTTGAAAAAAAAGATACACCTTATAAACAGTGGCTTTCATCATGTTCAGAGTTGTCGCCTTTGCAATATCAATTTTGTCACATGCATTTTTGATATATTTTGTAAATCCTGCTGGTTAAGGATTTCGATGACAAATGGAAGCAAATATATGTCATTACCACAATCCAGATCAATATAATGATCTTGTTCCACATAACTGTTCTTGTCAATCATTCATGATTCTCAAAGGACACTGTGAAGGACATTGAATAAAGCAATGAAACCTTCTTATGATTCTTGCAGAATGATTCAACATGACAAATAAAACCCGAACGTGTCAAAAAACTGTAACTAGTTTTATTGTGTTCATTGACCGTTTTGTGTTTACTGTTTAAAACACAAGGGGAGAGAAACTTCTTTGTCCCAAAGTGTCAACATAGAAGTTTATAGGATTTCATCGAATCTGTTCAGATTTCCTTCTTGTCAACAACCATAAATTGATTTCATTTCCAAGGGATGGCCTTTGCAGTGACTCTCATTCCAAGCCCATTCTTTGTAGGAGCATCGATGGGAGATGCAGTCAGGTTACTATTTATCCTTGGAGCCTGGAGGAAGGGGGTATGTTTTTGTAGAACTGTCAAAGGTAACTTTCATAAGACTTGAAGAAAGTGTTATTCACACAGACCTGGAAAAATCCAAGCTCTCATCAAGCTTACCATACTAATAAAGCATCCGATTATATGTCATTCTTGTGTAAATTCATCTTCTGACTGTCTTTCCAATCTCTTTCATTTTAGGAGCATCAATGGAGGGATGCGGTCAGATTACTATCTATCCTTGGAGGAAGGGGATGTGTTTTTGTAAAACTGTCAAAGGTAACTTTCATAAGACCCCACCATTTGATCCCACAAAATCCGTCTGATAGTAATAATTGTTATACTAGGCTAACATTAGACTTTCATATGCCTGGGTTAACGTTCCACGTAAAAACACAACCTAAAAACAATAAATGTGTTTTTGTGCTACATTACCTAGAACTTTCAGTTAACAAAGGATTGTTACTGTGAAATAATGTAACAATATGTTTGAAGCAGCGAAATAATTTGAACTATGTAGCCTATGCCCATAACAAAAGATTATGACTAGCAATAAATTAATGAAATGAAATATTATTATTATCATAATACATTCCATTTAATATGTGTTGATGTGTTGGATTTTAAGCAACAATTGCATTTTGCGTAATGATAAAGAACAATTATTATAAGTACATGACCTTTAATATGTGTTTGATATTATTAAGTAATATTTGCATTTTTCGTAATGAAAAAGAATTCTCTGTCGTCTGTCACTGTCAAATGTTCTTAACCAAAATGTTAGAATTATGTTTAAAGCAGTGGAATAATTTGGACTATGTATAATAAAAGATTATGTCTAGCAATAAATGAATGAAATGTTAGATTATTTCAATATTATGTGTTGGATATTATTAAGAAACAATTGCATTTTGCGAAATGGAAAAACAATCTCTGTCGTCTGTGAATTTTAAACGTAAATGTCACTGTAATTAGATATATGAAAAATTATATAAAAAATAAAACGGTACATGTTTAAGCCGTAAAATATCACATGTTCGTCCCTTAGCAGCTCTAAGATTGTTTTAAGTCATCATCTACCTTGATATTAATAAGACAGTTTCCCAAACATTTGTCAAGCAAATCATATCGGACAAGGTGACGACGTAAGGACAGATTGATAGGTCGATAGATTAGAGACCAACAAAACACACTTCTTTTCCCCCCCCCCCCAATTAATTACCATCACAGTCGGAGTTTGCTTTTCTTTTCAACGAATCGGCTTCGACAAGTTTCTGGTCCTGGTCCAAGGCAATTTCAAGCCAACTCAATTTTCATGAGAGCATAATTGGCAACCCAGGAATCGAACACACAATCTCGAGCACCATTACCAAATTGAACCAAGCTAAATACTTGAAACAAATAGTACTCTGTGCTAATAGTCTTCATCATTAGTCATCACGCAAATATGAAAAATACAATGACCCATCTCTATTAAACAGCAGACTTTGTGTGTTAAGGAGTTTGAATACAAATTATATTAACGAACAATGATAGACATTTATGATAGTATCAGGAAAGGCCATAAACGACATTTGTAGATCTGAAAAGGAATCTTAGTATGAGACATACTTTCATGGCTACTTTGAGAATACTTGATACTTTTCCTTTCCCATAATCGTCACTCATCATAAGCGTATAGCTAGACAACGGCAGAGGCAAAAGACCATCCGCACGTAATTTATCAATCTAAATCTAATATTCTTTCCTACAGACAATAGAGCTCCAGACAAGATGCTTCTTTTCATGTTCCATAATATCACATAATATCTGATGATTCTGACATCAATCAATTCCAAAATTTAGCACCCTGAGGACCTTATAGGAAACATGTAAAATAAATATTCCTACCCAATGTTCGCAACATGTTCCTTATGTTAGATTTCCTTCGATACAACGTAATGTTTATAGCAACATGATTTACTATAAATGGTGTAGCCTAATCTGGACCTTTTTACACACACACAGTGAGTTTTGATTTCTATTTAAAAAATCACTGTCCAATAATTAATTCTACTAAGGATAAATGTTCATCTCAGACTAGCCGTAATTTCAGCCTCTTGTCATTTTCACTTTTTAAAATATTTGCATAGACCATGTTATAACGATTCATGGACACTTCATTGAACTTCACCCGGTTTCCAGAAATCAAGTTATGGTCAGTCAAAGGTTGTCAGGGATAGAAGGTGAAATTGAGATCAGTATGCCCCATATTTTTTGTTGATTGTCCTCGAAGCACACAAATATATTTAATATTTCCGATCATTTTCTTGAAATAAAACTTTGCAGGTGTTTTGAAGTAAGCAGAATGGTTGCAATTCTGCCAACAAATCAATTTCGGCAAATTACGATCTTTGCATGTATTTTCATCTGTAGCGCAAAATGACGTTTGCTGCATTTACGGCTATATGGAGATGAACGAACACAAATGTGACGTTCATTTTGCAACAGATAAGTGGAATAGAAATGCTCATTAAGTGACAGAATGTTTCTTCTATTTTCTCATAATACATGTATAAAATGGAATTTTAACATAATGTTTAATGTCTGGTTTCTCTAATCGCCTAAAGATTTTTTCCCAATAAAATGCCCAAGGTTCTTTTTAACCTTGAAATCTCAAGCTAAATAATAAATTTGAACAATTTTGTCTTTAAAGTTCACAAAGTACCGCAAGCATAGTAATAAATTTTGTCGCATACACGGGACGCATCTGCATGCACCAACAAATTTCTTGCAATCCGTAATTCCAGGACGAACAGAACTGCTATAGGCGTTCATCTCAACATCCTTGTGTATTTAAACCAATGAATTACCCTGAAAACCGAACCCTGGGATGGATAGGTTAAGATACCCTAGAAGACTTTTAGCCAATATGCTCAACTGCAAATTTAAAGTCAATCTATCAAACCTAGAATGAAACTCGCCAAGTTGATGTGCTCTTTCATTTTTTTATATTAAAGCGACAATATTTTTAACTCCGAAAATTATTAAGAATCAATATGGACTATTATTTAATCTTTGAGGGTATGAGAAACGGGAAGGACTATAAGCATACTGATTCTGGGAGACAGTCCGAGCCCAAAATATATCTTGTTATTCCGTTAGTGGTGCTGGCCTTCCTCTGTTTTTTTCTTTTGTAGAACTGTTTAGTCCACACTAAAGTGAGGGACGTATTCAAGAGTTTCCAACTTAAACATGCTAAGGGTGTCATGATTGTGAATCCATCATTCACTTAAAATAGCTAACACCATGGTAACACCTAGAAATTTCCCCTTAGGCTACAACATTTAGGTTTGAGAAAAATTCTGACTTTATTGTCGTTTCAACAGGTAGTTCATTAACAATAATACTTGGTATAGCAAGACGCATATAAGACGATTACAACGTTAACATGGTAACACTCCAGTTGACATAACTGCCAAACTTAAGGATGAATACCACATTAATTTTAATGCATAATTTCTTCGGGATACAGATTAGATTGCACCAAATTCACATAAAAGTGTTTTGTACTTTTTTCAGATCAGAACTTAAACGTTAATGCAAGTTATGACAATAACATTATTTGACAACCATAACGCAATATGGCTCAATGTAATTGTTGATTCAAAGTATATGCAGTGTTATGATGAGTGTTGTATATACACTTCATGAGATCGGAATCTTTCAAGATATGAAATAAAAAGTTATGTACTTTATTTTTAAATCAGGACCTTTCTATCTGATAGCTGATAGCAACGGTTCTTGAATATTGTAAAATGGCTCCCTGTAATTGTTGCTTCAAATAATTCTATATTACCTAGAGGGTTGATTACTTCATGGGATTAGAATAAAAAACATGTTTCAAACCATGACTAAAATATTTGATTGCTACTTTTGTGGCGAAGAATTTCTCCATGTGTAGCTATTTGCTGACCATTTTGTTAATGCAAAGTTAAATGGTTGTTAAATGGAGATCCATAGCTGCTTAGGGATTTGAACCGACAGCTTGGACATTATAGCAAAACCAAAGACGTTATCAAGCAAATGGTAAATCGAGGAAATGAATGGCATATTTGACATTTAAATTTTTTTCACTTGTGCCAAGAATCTGCTTTTGATGTCACTGACGTAATTGCATATGAACCTTTTCCAATCAGTATCTTGTATTTTGGTAAGCAGCAATAACTTTAGGGAGAAAATCCGTAGAAAAAGAAATAGAACTAGGTTTGAATTTGGGGACGAATTTTTACTTCGCCGAAAAGCATCTGAAATCGGCAAGATCAAAATAATAAAGATAACGAAAGAAAAACTAAAAATCGACACTTTTTAATACGACTGCCCATCTTTCATCTCATTTCTAGTATTAACATTGCCGAGGTAAATATTCAAGGTAAATTCAAGGTTTAAAAAGTATATAAGGTTAATCTAATCAAGCTAATGGTCTCAATAATTTCTATCATAAATTAGTACAAGTACAGATAAATAGGACATCAATTGAACACCTAAGCAGGAATCTGATATCTCTGTTTACCTATTCAAATTAGTTCAATATTGATACCTTGTATTGGTTTCATTAATCAATTGATTCCGTTTAGATCTCCTTACATGTACCCGTAAGAGGTCCATTTCGTTCTTTGCAAGGCGGTCACTAAAAGTGTATCTTCATCAGCATATTTGCTGGCGATATTACGCAGTTTTTAGTGAGGCACACATGTACTAGAACTTATAAAAAATACAAAATAAATACTCACAATCAGCTCTAAGTAACCTAATGCTCGTTTATCTGTTTCATTTCTTTTGTAAAATATTCGTAAGTGTCATTTGTTGTCATTCACACATTTGGGTGTAATTGAAACCAGCCT
Organism: Ophiothrix spiculata; assembly: GCA_000969725.1. NCBI lineage: Eukaryota > Metazoa > Echinodermata > Ophiuroidea > Amphilepidida > Ophiotrichidae > Ophiothrix > Ophiothrix spiculata. The sequence continues at coordinate 13,219 of JXSR01S025375.1, forward strand.
TGAGAGTAATGTTAAGAATATCTTAAAACCAATATAAATACACAATATCATGATATAAACCGTGACCCGCCATATCGAAAGGTACCTTAAGGGTCCCAATATCAAATTTAATTTTGTGGTCTCAGCTGAAAGCTGGAATTTTAAGCTATAAAATAACACCTTGCGTTTGGTTATTGGATGTTCGGTTGTAAAGTTCAACTTCTTCAACTTCATCTTTATTTTAATATCATCATATTTACAAATATATACTTAAAACACACAAAAAAAAACCACATGATATTGAGGACATGCTTGAAAGGCCAAGTAGGCCTGAAGTAAACATACCCTATTCAAACAAAACTAGTTCCACACTCATAAGAAAACAAAAATAAGATAACAAAACCCCGTAAATTGAGAAGAAAACATACACATACACAAAAACACTTTAAACAAGTTACATCCAACAGTCCGCAAAAGGCATCGGGCTGATTCGGAAAACTATATTTCTGAGACAACCGAGCTTTAAGTTTTTGTACTGAGCCAAACTTGAATGGAGAGAGGATTTTTTCTTGATTTTTAACACATTTTGCATATGTTTCGGATGTTGGAACCTGATTAATATGGTTATAATACACTTAAAGGTAACGTTTATGATAAAATTAGAAATTCGACCTGGTATTACAATTGCCAGTATCACGTAAATTACTATGCCAACCTTTAGGTGCCTATTGATATGGTAGGTCACAATTATATTTGAATATAAAATTTGTAAAACATTTGTATAATGCATGCAATGGCAATCATGGCATTCACATGAAACACTTAAGGAATTAAGTGTGTATGTTTAGACACACATTTGAAAGAGTTTGTTCTTCAAAAGGCTAAATTAACACAATCCATTTTGTATTACTCTTAAAAATATGGAGATGATTCAACCTAGGTTTTGTCTCTTCTACATTCTTATACCTGTTCTTAATTGTCCAAAATAATGTTCACTTGGTTTGAGCCGTGGAGTGGACAATTTTTTTGTACCGCCACCACATGTGCACACCTCCAGTAGGACTCGACAATTTGAAGTAAAATTTATATTCAAAAGACATTATTTGAACAACAGAAAAATACATTTTTCAGATAAGGTGGATTGAAGGTTATAATACATTGTACATTGTACATTACCTAGAGGTGAACGATATATAGTTAAAAGTAAAGATACAATAGAATTAAATAAAAGTACAAACGTTGAAAAGCTTGTGGAATTAATTTTCAACATAAATGTCAAGAAAATGTGATGTATAATGAGTGATTACATCCTGGTTGATGAGAAATTTCACAGAGGATGTTTTGATGATAATGTAATCGCTATTTTAAGGAATGATTCAAATCAAATCAAATAGCGAGATTCAAATGGAAAACAACTATACGGATACTTTAAATCCAGACACGTACTTCATACAAATCCCTGACAATTCATCAATTCCTATATGTCTCTCCATCGAGAATGTCGTCCAAAACTTAACGGAACATTGGCAACTCGAAAGATGGATTCATTTATCAATGTCTATCATGTCTATGGAGGAACAACACAGAAACTCCCGAGGAGGAATATATCGTGCTATAGACCTTTTGATAAACTGTAACAGTTTATGTGAAATTAAGTGGTAAAGATTTAGCGCTTGAAGGGTTAATGTTTCGTATGGATATCTGGGTAAAGTGGGGATTTGTTAGACATATTCTCCCAGGGCCAGGATTTGGATATTTGCCATTGAGCGGACAAGAATGTACTTTCGCTTAAAGGTATATTTTGCCATTTTGTAGCGCTTGATTCATGAGGTAAAAGAAATCAAACAGAAACTCCAGCAATATTATTGCTGAAGATTACGACTTTTAAATAACAATATTTAAAAATATTATTATTTAGAGTAGACATCAAAATGACGAAAATAACTGGAAAGTAACTAAATAGTTCCTCTTTCAGCATGGAAAGGTGTGTTTCAGATACAACGGTAATTTGAAGCCGTAGTTTTGATAAGTGATTTATTTTAAAAATTTATCATTAATAATACAACGTTTGGAACTAGAAATTCTCCTGTGTATAAGCGTTAATGACAGTGACAGAGCACAATGTACCCTAGAGCAACCCACCCCAAAGTCTTGTGACCTAAAAATGTCAATGTTTTTTCAGAAGTTGTTTGATCAGAAGGTTGATTTCTTTGCATCGTGCTGGCAAAGTCACATCATGAATAGCTGTTGTGGACTCAGCAATATTTTATAACGAATGGAAACACTGCTGGCTTGGGATCTTGGGATAGCAGAACTTGTCCCATATATCTGATGAATCCTGAGGAATCAATAATGCTTGGAAATTACCTACCCCATAAGGTAGGATAAATCTCACAAGAGACTAGAAGCCTAAGGCTACTTTCCTATGTAACCAAATACTAGTAGATCACTAATACGGCGATGAAGTACAACTTCAGCATGCTCAACAAATTAGCAAGGTTATCAATCATGATACAGCCTAGATATCACTTGATTTAGTTTTTAAGCATCCATTATGTATTTAATTACAATGCGTATTTGAGAACGTTCTGGACAGCCTACTTTTTAATTTTTGCAAAGACCATGCTTTAATGATTAAAATGACACCTCAATGAAATTTACACAATTTCCAGAAGTCAAGTTATGGTCCGTCAAAGGTTGTCAGGGACTAAAACGTGTAACTGAGATAAATGCGTTCAAAAATCAGTAAGCCCCATATTTTTCTGTTGATTGTCATAAAAATATGCAGATTTATTTCACATATCCTATCATTTTCTTGAAATGAAACTTTGCTGATATTTTGTAGTAAGCACAAGGATTGTGAATCTGTCAAAAAATCAATTTCGGCAAATTACGACCTTGACATGTATTTTCACCTGTAGCGCAAAATGAAGTTTTACGGTTTTGTGAAATAACCGTTAAGGATGTGAATTTGGGGGGAAAAGTCACAATCTAAAAATCACCAAAACAAATCCTAATTTAGGATGTATTTTTGCTGCTGGAAATCATCCTTCTGCTTCTGCTTCTGCTTTAGATACTTCGCAACACTCCAATTGGAGTCAAACGCGAAGATCTCTGGTCCTAGAGAGAAATGATATACTTTTGAAGGTATAGTCAACATGACCGGAAAAGTTTTCCCTACTCTTTTCAAATAGCCCGTGACGTTCTTTTACATCCAACAGTGTGTCAGGAACACTTTAGATGGGACCAACGGCTTTACGTGCCTTCCGAAGCACGAAGCAAGTGGAGTAAAGTTTATTGTTTAAGGAAACAAGGAGACGTGCCGGGACCGGGGCTCGACCCCATGACAGTGGATGTTTGAAATATTATACATATACCTCACACGTCTTCGTCAAATTAGTTTATGGAATCTCCCCGAGATAGTGAGCAGCAGAAGTCCTAATGTAATGTCCAATGAGTTGTGTATAGTTACATTAGTCAATCACAGACTTAGTTACTGTTGCTATTATAATCAACAGGTGAAAAAAATGGTTGATTCAGTGTGGATTGAGAGATAAAAAAATCAGTAAGTTAGGTTTTTGTTATTGCTTTTACGCTCAAGTGCCGACAGCATAAAATACAGTCATCAGTGATAGCCCTATATCCTTTTAATTTTCTTGAAGAAAACGGTACGTTGTAATCGCCATACGACCTAATTTTAGGAGGAAGCTTTTAATAGTTCCTCACCGCTTTAGAAAAGCTTTTTGCCTCTCAGTACTTCTAATAAACCGTACGTATACTTAACAAAGGATGCGATAGATCATAAATTATCATGTTCGAAGTAGATCAAACCGTTCTTATTCTAAATAACATTTTAAGATTTGCAAGTTTCTTGAGGCATGGGTGGGTAAGCTTCTTGTGGATAAAGGATTAAAAAATCACGCATTTGTAGAAACAAACAGGTAAAATATAAGTCGCTTTCATTCAGATATGTCTTGATTCGAAATTCTACAATTTACCAAAATAATCATATTATATATATGGTTATTATTATTAAAAATCACCAGATTTGGAGATTCTACAAATAAGACTTTCGTGTATCGACTGTTGAACTTTTTGACCACTTTGGATCGCCACAAAAGACATATATGCACAAAATATTAAGAGGATTCGGTAAACCTCGGTTCAGTGATTAATTCGTAATGAGCTATGAACGCCTTATGGAAATCATTACGCACGGGTTATTTTTATCGAGGTTATTAGGCAATGTTCATAGTGAAAGTATCCAAACAAAAGAAACAATTGGTAGTAAAAGCTTGCTTTCTATGACTTTTCTAGAACACCAGTTTCGTCGACAATTATATTATGATTTAGCTATGGTATGGACATGTCTGGAGAAATCAGGAGTGACTCACTCAGTTGATTTTGCATTAAGGAAACTTATCAGCCGATTAACATGAAGCAGTCTATGTGCTTGAACATTTTGTTCATTTTGTTAGGTAGCTTCATGTAACATACACACCTTGACCATTCATTAATCAATGTAAATGTAGTTAAACATGAGAAGGGGAATTCTTATTATGATACCAAATCTAAAATCAACGTGTATTAACAATACAATAAAGTGTTGGTTGTCAGAGCTTTGAAACTTCTTCCCGGGACCAGTTTGTCTCCATCACAAAAGCATATACGTAAGCGTAATGGAATGGAAAGTCAAATTTAATGCATAATTAGAAATCATGCGACCAATTTCTAAAAATCCGATATTTTTTTCAGTTTCGTTTTTAGTTTTCGTAATAACATTACTTCATGATTGTATCCCACACATTCGTCTGAGAGTAATAATTATTATACATAGGCTAACATTAAACTTTCATATGCCTGGGTTAACGTTCCAAGTAAAAACACAACCTAAACAATAAATGTATTTTTGTGCTACATTACCTAGAACTTTCAGTTATCAAAGGATTGTTACTGTGAAATAATATAACAATATGTTTGAAGCAGCGAAATAATTTGAACTATGTAGCCTATGACCATTACAAAAGATTATGACTAGCAGTAAATTAATGAAATGAAATATTATTATCATAATACATACCATTTAATATGTGTTGATTTGTTGGATATTTTAAGTAACATTTGCATGTTGCGTAATGATAAAGAATAATTGTTATAAGTACATGACCTCTAATATTTGTTTGATATTATTAAGTAACATTTGTATTTTTCGTAGTGAAAAAGAATTCTCTGTCGTCTGTCACTGTCAAAATATGTTCTAAGCCAAAATGTTAGAATTATGTTTAAAGCAGTGGAATAATTTGGACTGTGTATGAATAAAAGATTATTTCTAGCAATAAATGAATGAAATGTTAGATTATTTCAATATTATGTGTTGGATATTATTAAGAAACAATTGCATTTTGCGAAATGAAAAAAAATCTCTGTCGTCTGTGAATTTT